>OY390708.1:47742010-47924820 GCA_959613345.1 Tolmerus cingulatus
TCCCCCTTATTGGACGTCAAAAAAGTCTAATGAATGCAAAAATGTTAAGGAATTTTTCTTTCGCTCCTGAATCGAATACTAAAAGAAGAATTATTTAATTTTACGTATTTTATAATAATTTAACGAAGTTTACATTGCTGAGGTGTAAAGGCGCAAATATACATAGATATACACTCATGAATAACTGATAATATATGAAAAAAGGCGTTGTAGTAATATCGAAAACGATTTTTTTATTGAGAATTAAAGCAACTTAACTTAATCGACAATTTAAAAAAAAGAAAAATTACCTAGTTGCTAGAATTATTACCTTGAATCTATTGGTTTTTTTTTTTATTTATTACTATTAAAATAATCAAAGGAAATTCCTCTTTTTATAAGAATATTGTAAGAGGTAAGCAAAACCTATTTGTACTACTTCCACTACTTATTGTATTCCAAAACCTTATTTACATTCACGGAGAAGCGGAGTTTTTTGTACATTCTTTTTTATTTCTCTTACTTTTAAGGACTTACAAAATGGCCCTTTTCCCCTATTTATATTACAAAAAAACAAAACAAAAAAAACAAGGAACTTATCTGCCAATGCATGTCCGATGTCTTTCGTGTTCGGTTTTCTTGGACATATCGTTTTTTTGTGATGTTTATACGGTTTTCAAGTATTAAAAAACGAACTAAAATTATTTTCGATTTTATGTTTTTGCTATTTTTGATCGTTTTTAGGCAAAGTAAATTACTTACTATGCGATGACAAGTATCGATAGGCAGAATAAGAAACTCAGCACATTTCCGAGTTATAATTTATAGCACATGTTTAATTTGCAAGAAAATATTCTCTTATTTTTCCCTATGAATAAAATGGATTAAAAGTGTACAGATTCTGTGAATTCGATAACCACTTTAATTTTTGTTTTGTTTATTTTCCTATATGTATTATACGCTTGAATTGATTTTAGTATCCTTTAATTTTACACATTCCCTACTTTCTTTTTGAATATATACTATATATACTATATATATGCATAATATATATAGTAAATATATATACACATATATAGGTATGTCAAAAGTAGTGTAGAACTATAATCCTCTATATTTCTATTATAAACAAAGTCATTTTGTAATCAGTTCAATTTAGTTGAGTTACGCATGAGAATTTAAAAATTTTTAAAACATGATTAAAATCATAAAACATTACTTCAATATAAACTTCCAATTCAACTGTGAGTAAAATAAATGAACAAGAACCATAAGCAGGAATGCATTGGACATGCAGACAGTGATAATCCCTAATTTACAGTCACTTCGCTTGGAAGGATTCGGCGTTACACATTAATTTCAAAATATATAATTCAGCTATAAGAAGCCACACCTGCTGAATAATAGAGCTGAATCTTGCCTATGGAAAATAAGTCCCAAATTTTAAAACGTAACTCGTAGCACATTGATTTTATTATTCCTCTTGTTCTGTTATACAAATTTATACAAATTTTTCTACTTCACATAGTTATAACAATTTAATGATGCAGATAAAAGGGAAAACAACACACATCTTATGTTTTTTACAAAACTGTATGTATTAGTATTGACATCTTTTTTATATGTATGTATTGGAGTTTTTCGTTTTATCGATTTATACAGATATACGTTTTGTGATAAAAAAAAAATTAAATAAAGTAAAAATGAAGCATTATATAGACATACACGAAGAAGGTTATAAATATTTAAGACAACTGAAAATAATAAAAATTTAAAAAATGACAAAATAAAAGTAATAAATGCAAATTTATTTGATGTTTTTTATATTGATAGAAACTATCATTGATCATAATTAATTTTTTTTTTCTACAATTGTATAAATGAATTTAGAATTTGTTTGCATATATATTTTTATTAAGTGTTAAATTCGAAAATTATGTTTTTTGTTTGAGCATACGACAGTGATAACCAAAAAAATTTTGCTAGTCACTTGCCAATTTATTTATAATAATAATAATTTTTTGAAGTTATTTAAAACTAAATGAAATACATTGAAACTAGATGAAAATAAAGGGTAAGTTTTGTAGAACGTAAATTTTGATTTATTGCTACGTATACATATGGGATCGAATCAAGATTAAATCCAGATTCAATCCTATATATACGCAGATTCTGGACTGAATCAACATAACAGCTTCAACCGTGTATTTAATTGGCCTTATTTTTGTAGTCGGATCGGAAAGAGTTTAAAAAGCCATTTTTGGATAATTCAAAAGGTGCTTTCGTGAGCTTCTTTTGATTCAACTCGAACGACTAAAAAAGTAGGGCGCCTTATCGATTTGAGAATTGCCGCTAAGCCTGTCGTTGCACCATTAATTTCTTTGTTTTCTGTTATTTTTCCTGTAGAAGTTATTTTATTTAAACAAACAACAAAAAACAAAAAAACAGAGGTATGCGAAGAGACATTCGAATTGATAATAATGCATGACAGTGACATTTCGACTGGATTCGCATTCGATTCGATTCTATTCTTTTATCTCCAAAATTCAATCTAATTGCGATTTGATCTCTCAATCCGTCATGTATACATTGTAAATAATACCTTTGTTTAATGAAATGAATTTCTTAGAAAATTAGGAATTTAATTAAGATCACAATTCAAAAGATGCTTTTATAAGCTTGATTCGTTTTAGTCGAATTATATTCGAAATTTACTTACAGATTTTAAGATATTTAATTTATATGATAATAAATATAAAAAACTTAACACCAATAGTACGCAATATAATACACAACATTCATTGAAAATAATTTTGTAAATCTGGAGTTTTTAAAGTTTAAATTTTGCTTCCATTTTCTGCTTTGCTTGGCGTTTGCGGAGACTGTCCGCTGCGTTCATAAATTCGGTTTTCTTCCATGGTCTAAAAGGCATTATATCATATTCTCTGTATGGCATATAAGCATAAAACGTCTTCCAGGGAGGAATTGTGCAATGCCGATGTTCCATTACTTGCCAGAACGTTCGACAATTCTCTAGATAAAGCATTTTGAACTCATGGTAGAACTTCTGAAGAACTCGTTTCGCCTAAAATGTAAACATTAAATTAGAAGATAAAAAGCCAAATTCGAAATACCTTAGAATAAACATAATTTCTGCAGGCATACGAAACATGTTTATTTGTGCCGATTTCCTCAACCTTGGGTGGACGAATCCTGTATTTTTCTTTGCTTATCTTAAACAATATTTTTTTAGATACTACCAGAGCTTCTTGTCTCTCTTTTTCAGTTGTTTGTAAGACTCCGAATCTTTGCCTAAGCCACATTCGTATTGAAGGATGTTTGTGGGCATCGGGTATGGACGCGAAAACGAATTTTGGATTTTCTTTCATTTTTTTAAAACAATTCTCGAGGATTTGGTCCATTTCTTTTTCAGTAGGGTTAATAATGTCTTTTTCTTTGTTTACTTCTTCCAAATTTTTTCGCTCATATTCCTCGTTACATGTCTTAACCTCTTTTTCCCACGTTGATTTTAGCCAGGTATTTATGGCTTCTTCTTCATCAGCGAATTCATCCAAATCAAGCGCTTTGCTAATGGCATTTTTTATGGGATCTTTCTTATCCTCTATATCCTTGAATATTTTAGGGTAGTCAAAATTATAAGGCTTGTTTTTACTGGGTGCATGAAAGTAAATCTCATTAGGTTTAGGTTTTCCATAGTGGCCAAAATCGTAGATATCGTTAAGACATCCCAAACAACATTGACATTTATCAATTTTTCTGGTTTCATTCTCCTGGTTTTCTGCTATAGGGCAGGCTTTTTCAAGTTCACAACTTATTTCTACTGTTTTTGGTGTTGTTACGTTCCAGATTAGATCAATTACAAAGCATTTTATCCAAGTGTGAAGTTCTTGGTACTCGAGTCTTTCGTCGCGCTCATCTTGGATTCTTTTTGCATCCTGCTCTATTTGCTTAATAATTCTTCTACGTCTCACCTAAAATTGAATTAGGAAAATAAAATCAATAGAATATCTGAATAATCACAATTTCTAACGATTCTTTCTGTCTGCTACAGAACTAATATATCAATATACATATAAAAAGTCATACACATTACAAGTTTCTTTGCAGGCTTGTTACTTTGTATTAAAGTTCCAAAATATCTAATTTTGAAATTAAATAATTAGTTTTCATTTGATCTTTTTGCAATTTTTTCAATATTGTATGTAATGCATGTCAGGGATAACCACCACCCCCATACACAATAAATCAAAGATCGTAGAATGCTGATTTCACCAGAGGAATGGCCCTAAAAATAATTGACATTAGCGAGGAGCTGGCTAAAGGATTAAAATACCACTCATATCTCAAACTTATTGAAAATTTATAGAGAAAATTGAGTAGTACACACAGCAAAAGTATAATAGAAGTTAGGTTTTTATATCAATTTGCCAACTTTAATTAATATTTTTGAAAAGGACATAATTTTTAATCTGAAAATAATGTGTTATATCAATAATATGAATTGAACCTTTTCTGTTTCAATCTATGTATGTACATACATACATCAATATCAAAATGGTCTGCGTATGGATGGATAGTATTTATGACAAAAGAATAATAATCGATAAATCGTTGCTGTGACTAAGTAAGATTAAATTGGTACATCGATAAATTAGAGCTTTATTTCTTTCTGCCAGACGACTAATGCTCAATAATGAGACATGTTTAAATATAATCAACGAATCAAATATGTCCGCAGATATTTGAACGTGTTGGTATTGAATAATCAATTAATAAAGGGGAAAAATATTTGATTGGTATCGAATTAATAAAATAAAATAGATTCTTAGTTTTTCGATTAATCAGCTCCATCTCTAATGAACAGACAGACGAAAGATACTACTTACTTTCTTCTTTTCGTTAGGGCTAAAATATTTTCTCGCTTCTTCACGTTTGTTAACAGCTTCGATTCTTTTTTTCTTTTGCTCCTTTTCATGAATTTTCAAGTGTTTGGCACATAAAGGTTTCTGGATATCTTTCATGCCAGGACTCTCATCCAAGATCGAATATAAGTGATCCCTTAAAACCCGGTTAACAACTGCTTTGGGTCCTAGAACCTCATCCATATCAAAGTCTAGGTTTTTCTGTTGCTCCTTTGGCCATGCGTACCATCGGTTAAATTCGTTAGGAGGGATGTAGTTGGGGTCGTCGCATAAATGCGTATGTCTCAAAACTGGATCTGTTCTTAGAGGAGGCCTTTTCTTTAAACTTACTCCAATTTTTGGTCTTGGTAATGGCTCAAGGAGTGGTGAGACATAAGTTTTCTTTTTGGGTCTTACAACATGTGGACGCCTTTTAGGTTCCGGTTTCGGAAGTTGGGGGATTAATTTGTCGAGTTCTCTTAAAGTTACAACCATATCCAAATGGGCGATTGAAGATATTAGGATTTGTTGATTAACATTGTATTCGGTCTTCGGGTGATCGCACTCTGCGCAAGTGTCTAGATAGAACAATTCCATCAAAAACCACAAAAACGCCAAATCGTTCCCTCTGGATAAATTTATGACAAATTTTATATTTTTTGGTGGTTCCAGAGGGTACACACCAAGCCTCAATAGAACTAATCGAGTCCTATGGGTGGTGTTTTGATCAATATCATCCCTTATACATTCTGTTAACGAATCCAAAACTGTTATCTGATTATTCGATAACGATCGAAACCATGCTGGTAAATCTCTTGCTTTTTGAAATTCTGCAACATCAAATTTTCTTCGTTTCTTAACTTTAACCCTCTCTTCCAATTCGGTGTTTTTCGTATTTTGCTTCTTCAGTCTTTCAATTTCACTGAAGCTTGATAAATCTGAAATAGTACTTCTTGATTTAGGCATTTCGAAACGGATTTATTTAGAACACGAAATTGACGCTTTCTTCACCTCCTCATAAACTAATTTTTTACTAGACAAGCCTTCTTGTTTTTACATAAAAATAAAGGAAAGCAATAAGATTTTTAAGGCACAGTGTATTAGCAAAATAGTTTTTATTAAAGTAGTTACATATATTGAAATGTATGTTTTTAGTTGTTTACTGTTGCATTAAATCGTATAAAATAACATGACTGACTGATTTCACCAACGCCGTGCCAAAACTGTTGAAGCTAATTACATGAAACTTGGACAGTAGATTTCTTTTGTCTCGTAACCACCCACTGAGAAAGGGTTTTACAAAATTCTTCTCCTAAGGAGGTAAAATAAAGGATGTGTTCGTATGAAAATGCTGCTTTTTTTAAGTCAAAATTATGAAAAGTGTTATTTTGTCATATAAGTTAGAAATTAAGAAAGATAAATTCCAGGAATTGAAAAAATTAATTTTTTTGGGGAATGAAGGTTTGTATGATATTTTAGCCGAAAAAATTAACTATTTATCCCAAATATTATAATTATCTAAGTAAAGCTTCAAATGATATAATTGATTTTAGTTTGTTATGAAGTGATGATTTTGTATTTTAATAAATTTTTTCGGTTCCTGTTAGAAACGACAGTAGTCTAAAAGACGGTAATTTTAAGAGGGGTACATTGCATTTTGTATACTTTTCAAAATTAGTTCGTTATTCTTGTGTGTACTATTTTCATTAACGTAAAGTTTGACCCAGTTGCCTTTATCGGAAAAAGATGAAATTCAGTACTGTTTAATCGTGGAGATTTAAATAAAAAATTAAATGAAAGGGAACAGGGTTGGATCCTTTGATTATGATTACCAAAACACAAATTAAAATAATTAAAAATCTGCAAAACATGCTTTTACCTACCTTTATTGTCTTAAGCCTTGGTTCGGAAAACCAGAGCCGATTAGCGCTAATTTTTCGCAAACTGGTAACCTGCGTCTACTGTATTTGTACACTTGAAAATTAATAAACATATGACGTGAAACGATAAATATAAAATATATATTACAAACTAGCTCAACGTAACATTAAGTTCTTTATTCCGAAGAATTTTATGTCTTTTTGAGTAAGCACTTATAAAAAAGTAACTTTATTTAATATAATTTATTTTTATTAACATTTTTAGTTTCCCCAAAAATGGTTTAACAAATAAATATATTGAGCCTACGGGTGTTCTTTAAGTTAGGTCGTTAAAGCGCATTAGGGAAATAAGAAATATCATCCACAAACTTATTTTACTTTGCGTGTTTTAAGCAGCCGCTTCTAATCTAATATATTATATTCTAATTTAAAGTTTATTTTTAATGTCCGCTTTATGTAATTTAATTTTTTCGTTTCCGTGGGTTTTACTAAATTGTCTTCTTTACTATTAATATTCTGCACTTACAAGGATTATATCACCCTCTTTGGAACTTTGACTATGATGGCAACGTAGTACCACTGGTTAATAAGTTTCGATTCCTATATGGAGCTTATGTGGGGTCACCGTAATTAACATTATATTTACGAACACTTGCTTTTTGATTCAAAAAGGTTCGTTTGGGTAAATTCCGAAATGCATCAAATCCCGGCTCGATGCACATTTCAGCGCCTTAGTCTCTGAAGCTGGTGTTGATTCATTTTTTAATTTAACTTTTATAACATATTTCTATTACAAATTTCAGTATGAGATATGAGACCCGTCAAATTGACATCTCTGTAAATCTAATGTTAATGATTTGCTTTTGGCAGCAAGTTGGTGTCACCGGAAATGAAAGTGTAAAGACATTACTTGTTGAGAAATTATTGTAAAAATATGTAACTGAAAAAACTAGGTGAAGACATTGATGACTCTAAATTGATACATGGCTTGTTTTAGTTGAATGATATTTGTAAATTTCTTAATTTTATGGGATTTTTTGTTTAAAATTAAGCGTAACTTCAAGATTGCGGAATGTGTACATTGATAGAAAGTGAAGTTGTAAAATCAGTGTTTTTAAAGTTTGTATTTTGCTTCCATTCTCTGCTTCGCTTGGCGTTTGCGCAAACTTTCCGCTGCGTCCTTAAATTCGTTTTTCTTCCAAGGCTTAAAAGGCATTATATCATATTCTCTGCAGGGCATATAAGCATAAAAGGTCCTCCAAGGAGGAACTGTACAATGCCGATGTTCCATTAACTGCCAGAATATTCGACATTTCTCTAGATAAAGCATTTTGAATTCATGATAGAACTTCTGAAGAGCTCGTTTCGTCTAAAATTTTAACATTAAATTAAAAGATAAATGGCCAAATTCGAAATACCTTAGAATAAACATAATTTTTGCAGTCATACGAAACTTCCTTTGTTTTGCCTATTTCGTCGATCCTGGGTGGCCGGATCGAATATTTTTTCTTGCTTATCTTATACAATATTTTTTTAGATACTACCAGAGCTTCTTGTCTCTCTTTTTCAGTTATTTGTAAGACTCCGAATCTTTTCCTAAGCCATAATCGCACTGAAGGGTGTTTGTGGGCATCGGGTATAGACGCGAAAACGAATTTTGGATTTTTTCTCATTATTTTAAAACAATTTTCGAGGATTTGGTCTATTTCTTTTTGAGTAGGGTTAATGATCTGTTTTTCTTCGGGCTCTTCTTCTAACTTTTTTCGCTCATATTCCTCGTTACATGTCTTAACCTCTTTTTCCCACGTTGATTTTAGCCAAGTATTTATGGCTTCTTCTTCATCAGCGAATTTATCAAAATCAAGCGCTTTGCTAATGGCATTTTTTATGGGATCTTTCTTATCCTCTACATCCTTGAATATTTTAGGGTAGTCAAAATTATAAGGCTTGTTTTTACTGGGTGCATGAAAGTAAATCTCATTAGGTTTAGGTTTTCCATAGTGGCCAAAATCGTAGATATCGTTAAGACATCCCAAACAACATTGACATTTATCAATTTTTCTGGTTTCATTCTCCTGGTTTTCTGCTATAGGGCAGGCTTTTTCAAGTTCACAACTTATTTCTACTGTTTTTGGTGTTGTTACGTTCCAGATTAGATCAATTACAAAGCATTTTATCCAAGTGTGAAGTTCTTGGTACTCGAGTCTTTCGTCGCGCTCATCTTGGATTCTTTTTGCATCCTGCTCTATTTGCTTAATAATTCTTCTACGTCTCACCTAAAATTGAATTAGGAAAATAAAATCAATAGAATATCTTTTTATGGATAGTTGTAAACTGTAATCTAGATCGCCAATTTCACTATTGTTGAATAACTTTATATACATAATAAACTATGTTTTATTTTTCAGAACATTTCATACATAGTTTCGATATATTTCTGCATATTTCGAAACCTAAAAGCAAAAATGTTATGTCATATCATGTTCTCGTACATGTTCTTGAAAAGTGCAACTATCCGTATATCAATATAAAGAGTCATGTAACAAGTCCTTATTGTAAATTAGTGACTTTGTAATAAAATTGAACAAATTATCAAAATTTCGAATTTTAAAAAGTGTTGTTTTTAATTGTAATTAGTATCTTCTTTTGGTATGCACATTGAGCTATTCTTTAACGTCCCGACCGGATGAACGTGTCTGGAAGAAGTACATATAAAATGGATATACAGGGTGTTCTGATGCTAAATTCAGAATTCGCGGATTTAGGAAGTCCGAAAATATATGGCAACAAAAATATTGGCAACAGCAGCCCTCAAAAGGGGGCCCATTAGTGAATCTTCATAATTCACTAGTACAATATGACTTTATTTCCTGAAGTTTATTTAGAGAAAATTGAGCGTAGGTATTAGCTTTAAAATTACTGTAGTCAAATAAAAGTAATAAATTGGTTTAGATTTTTAATTAATCGTTGCCATGTCTAATAAAGAGACATTATACTTACCCTTTTTCTTTCATCAGGGCTAAAGTATTTTCTTGTTTCTTCACGTTTCTTAAAATTTTCGATTCTAGTTTTCTCCTTTTCCTTTTTTTGAAGTTTCAAATGTGTAGCACACAAAGATTTTCCAGTATCTTTCTTGGCAATTCTTCCATCCAAGATCGAGAAAAGGTTGTTCTTCGATGTCCGGCTAACATACTTGTAAAATAATGCTTTACTTAGTAGTGGAAATTTAACAAATATTATTGCGCAATAACAATATCTCATTACAGTTTGCACTGCTTCATTAGTAATTAGAGTGAAATAACTGAATCAGCATTACCATTGCTATTGCAGCAATGGCAATTAAAAAAATTTCTAATATTCGTAGGTAAATAATTGTAATGAATATGATAATCTATGACAATGTCAAAAAGTGTATGGTATAACAGATTGATCAACTGTAGAGATGGCAAAAAAATAATCGAAAAATCGTTCATTCGATTAAGTACTATTACAATGATGTAATCGATTAATACTAAGGTAAAATATATGATTATTATTTAATTAATGAAATAAAAGCAATCAATTCTTTTAGAGTTTCGATTAATCGTTGCCATCTCTAATTATAGCTAGTCAGACAGACCCTACTTACTTTTTCCCTTTTTACAGGGCTAAGGCATTTTCTTGTATGTTCGCCCATCTTAACATCGTCTTTGTTTTTTCCTTTTTTCTCGATTTCGGAAATTTTTTGATTATCTATGATTTCAGCTCTTTTTTCTAAAATCATGTGTTGCAAGTTATCCCGCAAAATCTGGTTAACAAGTTTATTTTTTTGAGTCTCGTCGAAACCAAAGTCTAGGTTTTTCTGTTGCTCCTTTGGCCATGCGTACCATCGGTTAAATTCATTAGGAGGGACGTAGTTGGGGTCGTCGCATAAATGGGCATACCTCAAAACTTGCATTGGTCTTAAGGGAGGCGAACACTTTAAACTTCCCCTAATTTTTGGTCTTGGTAATGGCTCAAGGAGTGGTGAGAGATAAGTTTTCTTTTTGGGTTTTACGACACGTGGACGCTTTTTAGGCTCCGGTTTCGGAGGTCTGGGAGCTATTTTGTCGAGTTCTCTTAAAGTTACAACCATATCCAAATGGGCGATTGCAGATATTAGGATTTGTTGATTAACATTGTATTCAGTCTTTGGGTGATCGCACTCTGCGCAGGTGTCTAGATAGAATAATTCCATCAAAAACCACAAAAATGCCAAATCGTTCCCTCTGGATAAATGTATAACAAATTTTATATTTTTTAGTGGTTGTAGAGGGCATACACCAAGCTGCCATAGAGCTAATCGGGTCCTGTAAGCGGTGTTTTGATTAATATCATCCTTTATACATTTTGTTAACGAGTCCGCAGCTGCTATTTGATTATTTGATAACGATCGAAACCATGCTGGTAAATCCTTTAATTTTAGAAATTCTGCACAATCAAAATTTTTTCGTTTCTTAATTTTTTCCCTCTCTTCTAACTTTGTGTTTTCCGTATTTTGCTTCTTCAATCTTTCAATTTCACTGAAGCTTGATAAACCTGAAATAGTACTTCTTGATTTAGGCATTTCAAAATGGCTTTATTCAGAATTCAAAATTGACACTTCCTTTAACTTCTGATAAAATTCATTTTTTCTAGAAAAGCCTTCTTCGTTTTAAGTAAAAATAAATGAAAAGAAAAACATTTTAAACGCACAGTTTATAGATTTTGTCTATAAAAATATGTTGGGAATAATTTATTATTATCTAACTTTTAAACCACTTATTGAATTCAGAAGAAAATGCGTGAACTGCTGATGAGAAACGGCGAGCATGAAATATATGTCTACAGCGAGTTCTGTTGATGTCTGAACATGGGTATGATAGTCGATTCTGCATGGTCTCATGATCAAAATTTGTTCGCTAGACTAGCCTCTTTTTTAGCATATCTTGAAAACTTCGCAAAATGCAATTTTAATACCCAGCATTTTACTTTCAACCTCTTTTCTACCGTTTTGTTTTTTTGTACGAAAGGGAGAAGGCACACATTTTTTTTAAGTTAATTTTACTGAACATAATTTACATATATTTATTTATTTTTTAATTTTGCAATTTTACAAAGCGCATTGAGATGCATTTTCATACATAACATAAAATATTTTCCATTTTGAAAAAAATGAATAAATTAATATTTAAGTAGACGTAAATGGGAAACTATTAAAAAATGTTATCTTATTATTATAATTTTGAAATTGGAATCTTAAACTTAAATATATTGATCTCTTTAAGAGACAGAAAAATTTTCAATTGTCTTTACTGGTCTTTTTTGATTCAATGTTTTTATGCCATGAACATTTTCGTTATATTTAATTGTAGCTTTAGAGTTATATGGTACATCATGGGCGAGATACATCCATACATACTTACATATGTACTTACATATGTACTTACATATGTATGTATGTATGCAAATGCAAAAAAAAAATAAATAAATAAATAAAATCGATTTCTTGGATCCGTCAGAAGTTTGCAAAACAAGTATTTTCGAAACAGATATAGCGTTTAAAAAAGTTTCCTTTATTGCGTATTTAATTGAAAACAACAAACAAATTCGCTAAGTCGATTTTCAAAATTTTAACAATTTGTAGTCAAAGGGGCACCTGAGGAGAGTTATCTTCAGGTTACTTGCAGATAAGAAATACTACAACTTCTCTCTATGAAAGTGAGCCGTGTTCTTAGTTAAAAACTGATAGAACAGAGTGGGATTTAAAGAAGCTGCAATGGTCACTGTACCAACGAGAGATAAGCAGAGCGTGGCTAGGCGAATTTCGATAAGAATATCAGCGTTCAGCAGAATTTCAAAGGTCAAAGGGTGCCACAAATCTTACGGTCGTCGAAACTCCCGCTGCTACGCAGTCGGCTGAGAAGTTAGTAGCCGTCGGACCGCCCGGAAGTCAAGTGCACTTTTCTCCGTGTTCTAGTTAAAATGGTTTCCCTTAGATTTTTCGCTATTTTTGTTATCTTCGGTGTTATTTCTGCAGAACCCGTGGGATTTACAGCCTGCCCTGGAAATGGTATGTAGAATTTTTATTTTTAAACATTTAAATCTAAGATTTGAACTTCTGTGCCATTTTGGCGCTCATTTCTTGCGTACTGATGTAATTCACTATTTTTACTATTTTGTATTTATTTAAGAAATTAGGATGTTACCTCGGGCAGAATTTAAGTGCTTTAAAGGGTTTTATTGTAATTTTTATTGATTATTCATAATATTTCAAAAATTGTACATATAAAGACACAGTAGTGCTTAGCGTTTTCAAACTTTTTGAAACGATTAATCTTGACTACATTATCTACGTTATGCGTTAGTAAAAAGCTCGATTTATAAAGTATAAAAAAATGTTCGCATGCTATGAAGCAATTAGTAACGCTTGAAGTGATTTAATAGTCTTTGCTTTGTAGGAATTTCCTTTTTGACCACATCAAGATAACGTAATGAAACCATTGCAGGAGGTAGTTGTTTTTAAATCTTAACAAAGTATATTTTTATTAAAGCAGTTCGGCAATCAGTGCACCTTTTTTTCAAAATATATTTCAAACTGATAAGCAATATTTTTAAAACATCAGTGTCTGCAGTCACAATCACAATTCAGAAACTTCTTATTTTTAATTGAATTCTGTTAACGACTGTATTCAATGCGATTGTAGAGAGATTTTCTCTCCAGAATAAAAAAAAATTGATTTCTTAAATATCACATTCTTTTGTAAAGTATCTAACGTTTCGATTCCAAAAACTGTTACGCTAGTACTCGGGATAATTTCGATCTAATAAAAACTATTTTATTTTGTAAATTTATTATTAGTGATTCGGATGAGGAAACTCAGGATTTTGTTTGTTCTAAAATATGTAATAAAGAAAAAGAGTATTTATCCACAATAGAATCGAAGATATGTTTAATTAATTAATTAATAATAAGGCCTTAATTATAGAATTAAATATTTTTAGCTTTACCTTGTAAAGTAAGTTCTGTTGACATCGAGCCTTGTCGGGAAGCATCATCAAATCAACCATGCAAAATAAAACGTGGTCGTCCAGCACAAATTTCGTTTCATTATACTCCTGGTAAGTAACACTTTGTCCTACTACAATTCTTAGAATAGCTTAACTACTTTGTTTCAAATAAGATTTTGATGCGACTGCCATTGATTCTCGAGTCTACTGGGCGACAGAAATGGATTTGCCTTTGATAGACATGGACACCACCGGATGCAATTTCACTCCATGCCCAATTGTAAAAAATACTCAACAATTGTTCAACCAAAGTCTTCCAATTTCTAGGAAATTTCCAATTGTAACAAAGAATATTTCAAATTTCATTTTTTTAAACTTCAATTTTTTAGGGTACCTATAACATAAAATGGCGACTGACTTCAGGAGAAAATGAGTGCTGTTTTTTAACGGCTATTAAACTAGTCAGGTAAACGGTGGAGGATTTTAAATTTGTATTGTTCAATTTTAAGATTAATAAATGTGAAATCAATTTTTATGTTTGATAAATTTACTCATATTTTGAAAAATATTTTAAAATCCTGGTGATATCAAAAACAAAATATTTAGATGATGACTTTTATGTTTCAATCCGGAGCTTTTTGATATTTTCAACGAAAATAGGAAGGAAGGAATTTGTGTAGTCAGAAAACAATAACAACAAAATTGAACAAACGTTACCCAAAAACCTTTTTCTATTTTTATACAGGAAATAATTCAAAATTCTTTTTTTATTTTTATAATTTATAATGTTAACTAAGGAAAACAATTGTTCGAAAATTCAAATTCTTTGTGCAGAAATTTAATTAGTTAAGATACTTTTGTGGTACTTAGTCATAATGCGAAGGTAATTTTCAGCAGAGATTCTTTTCAAATAGAGCACATTGTTAAATTTCGTCACAGTAACGGGAATCCTGGCGATGATTTTCTTTAGGTTATTATTTTCCTCTAGAGAATCTTTCAAAAATGTAAGTAATTTGGTGCATAGTATACAATTCAGTTACGTTTACACCTTTCCGCCAGGACGATTGTTTTGGGAAGATTTAACTGAATTAAATGCTTTGAGAAATTTTGTATTTATAGAGTTTTGATTCCCTTTTGGCTGATATGCAGATAACTACAGCGATGTGCAAAGTAATAATTGTATAAATTAGCAGTATATAATTGTTTGAGATATAACTATTCGTTAAATTATTTTTAAGTTTTTTTGAATTTTAAAAATTAAAAGTATATTTACGTAAGAGGAAAACGAAAAAGTCCTCTGATAGGTCTTATTTTCGGAGTTAAGCCAAGAGAGAAGGGTAAGATTTAAAATTAGGATTTTCGTATTCTTTTGCAGTTAATTTATGAACTACTAGAATTATTATTTCTGTAAATTGCGTGATTGAAATACACTTTCTTTAATGTCAACACGAGTTCCAATTTTAGAATCATGTGTATTTATAAGTAAGAAATTAATTTTTAGCTAATGACATTAGTAAATAAAAGTGCTCCATTTTTCGTGATTTTTACTCCTCCGCATTAAATGAGTTAAACATTTTTCAGTTTCCCTATTTTAAATGGACTCTTGCAACAAATGAAACATAGCTCTGCAGCTGAGAAGAATAAAGAAAGAAGAAGAATTTCGAAATTGTGACTTTTATTACGGCTTTGTTGGCAGCTCTGCTGCTCGGAGCATTTGGCATTTCTTAAAAGTCGTGAAGCCGGGTAACGGGTTAAGGCCAAAACTCAAAAGCCATGGATGCTGTAAGCAATGTGTCGAAATTCTTTGATTTATTTTAATTTCAATTTATTTTAGGATACCAAAAGTAAAATTGAACAAGCCTGTCGCACAGCGGACGATTTCACAAAGTTGTACTACCACAGTTTTGACAAAAGACGGCATGTAATTTTGAACGGGGAACAGAACTCTGGAGGGTGATTTTTAAAATCTATCTAATTCCAGCAAATATCCCGATTGTACCTGGACAATGGCCTACTTGTGTGGAACGGAAATGGGTCGATTGGGAAGGACAATATTCAGAAATACGTGCTGGAGCTCCCGTCTTCGGAGCACCATTTGACCACTTTGGACGCCCAGCCGATCCTCGATGAAGCTGTAGCCGGGCAGCTCACGTTCATAATTCAAGCGGGGGGCACCGTGAAGTACCAGGACCATCAAATGAAGCCGTTCCAGCAGACCTTTGTGGTCACCGCCCAGGGCGACAAGTGGAAAATCGCCAGCGATTGCTACAGACTGCAGGATGCATTGAGTTTAATTAAAGACGCAAAAAATTAAGTGGTGCAGAGCTGATATTATTTCAAAAAATAAATGAACTACAATTCTTACGATTCGCGCGACTTTTTTGCATCTGGCTCACCATCTGATGGCGCAAAAATTGGCTTCGGTTGGGTTTTTGCGTACGCCGGAGCGATCCAGTAGGGATTCTCTGCGGCCTCCTTCGCGTACTTCAAGATCGCTTCGCGGGGATCCTAAGAGTTTGGTAAGTTAAAGGAAATTCATTTAATATAAAAGGAGATAACGAAATCCACCTGATCATCGTCCACTCGCTTGCTCAGGCCAAGGTTTCTGATTACGTATGAGCTGAGAGTTCCTCCAGAGGAGGCCACCCGTCCGCCTTGGCCGCTTGTAATTGGTAGATCAGGTCGTCTTGATTTCACCGGATCCATCCGCTCCTTCTCCAGCTTCTTCCTGCTTGACCTTGATTTCTCCTGCCTGAACATCGGGAGCGCGTGTGGAGTGATCACCTGCGCAACGCCAACAATTTCTGCCTGCTTTTTCTTGCGGTAAGTTTTAACCACGCAAAGTTTAGCCCCGCGGAAGCTCCTCTTGTCATCGTAGTAGCACTTAATTATCCCATTCCCACATCCAACGAAAATTTGATTCAGTTTTGGATGCCACAACGTCTTGATAACGTGGGAATTTGTTACAGGAATGGATTTAATCATGTCGAAAGTCTTCAAATCGTAGAATTTTACGTGTGCTTTATCTTGGTTCTTGCTCAGGGATTCTCCGGTTACAAGAATTGAATCGTCAGGGCTAAATTTTAATAAGTTTTAGTAAAAGCATCATATTAAAATTCCATAAAAAGGAGCAAATACTAAACACATTAACACCCAAAATAAATTTAACTGCGGAACATGAAAAAGCTATAAGACTTAACTAAATGCGTACCTAAAGCAGCAGTCTGTTGTGTCGTATCGCGAGAACAAGTCTTCCCAAACATGAAGTGGCTTTTTTAGAGCTCTCAAATCCCACAGCTTCATCGTCTCATCGCAAGATCTTGTGGCAATGTGATTACCTATACGTAAAATTATTGCAAAAATCAATTTTTTATAACGTTAACTCCAAAATTTTTTTTACCCAAATAAGAAAATGCTACAGATGAAATCTCATTGCCCTGCTGGTGGGCGTTCCTCACCAAATTTGTGGTGTTAACAAACATTTTTCTTGTATCCCACATTTGCAGGGATCCATCAACGCACCCAGCTGCAATAAGGGTGGCATCCCTGTTGTAAGTACAAGAGGTCGGGGTGGTTTTAAGTCCTCCCTGAGCGCGTGTTTTGATTACAATCCGCTGCGTTTTTGAGCAGAAAGTGTCCCAAATCCTAAGAGTCGCATCCAGGGAACATGTGAGGTATTCTTCCTTGGTGAATGGATGCCAGCAGCCGGCGGTGAGTTGAGCTGTGTGCCCCTTAGTTTTAGACATGTCTGTGATATACTGGTCCCCTTTAACGCACTCAAGCTTTTCAAACCCATCCCTGTCCAGGACTTTTGCCTGGGAGTTCCCTGATATGACCAGGATCATATCTCCTGTGACTGAATAGTGCAACCCTAAAAGTAATCGTGTTTAAGTATATTTTGGGAGGAAAATATCAAGATTTGTACCTCTGATCGGGTAATTCTCACACGGCTGAATTGATCTGAAGCTTCTCATGGACGTATCCATGCCAGCAAAGTCCCAAAAGCACATGTCGTAGTCGATAGATCCGGAAACGAGCCTCGCGCCCGAAGGGTCCCCAGCCAGCGCGAGGACAGCTCTAGTCCCGTGCTGCATGCAAACCTCGTGGGAGTCTGTGATCTTTTTCTCCATGTTGTCGTCGTCATCATCCCCGCTGCTATCGTCGCTGTCGTCGGACGCCCCTTCCGCCTTCTCCGATTTCCTTTTCCCGAAGTCTCTAGAGGGTGGTAAGGGTCCAATAATGTCGTCATCTTCAGAACTGCCACCCAGTTGTAGTTTTGAAGGGGCATTTTCCCGTGCTTTAGCAATTTGCTCCTAAACAAGATTTCGGTTGTTTTTTGTTTTTTTCTTTGTCAAACCCCAAAAGATTTAACAGCCGGGGACTTACGCTGATATCAAAAGTTTTCGCCTTCCGCCCGAACCCACTGATCCCCATTACTTCCTTCAGGTGTTGATTTTCCAAATCCTCTGCCACCTCCTCGATTTTTTCGTTCATGTGCTCTTTTTCCTGTCTGCCGAATTTCTTAAATCCTACAAGTACGATTTTTTCTCAAATTCTCAAAGCTATAAAATATGATTAATTTTATCCTCTTACCTTGCGTAACCTTTTCATTGTCTGGCTGCTTCTCTTCTGCAGGCTTGCTTATGTCTAACTTGATTTTTCCAAATGTTATCTTTGGTTTATTCATGATTTTCTTTTGCAAAACACTTCGACGTATGGAAATTTATTACGGCCGCCATCAGCTGATTGATTAAATGCTTTGATGTCAAACATTTTTGCTGCCAACGGAGGGACGGTGAAAAACGCAACGCCGCTGTAATAAAACACTTGTGGGAAAAACGAATGTCGACATTTTACGTCAAGTTAGGGAACCGTTAGGATTCCACAGAACTTTAATTTTAGTTAGTTCATTCAGTAGCAGTGCTTGGTCGCGTTTCGTGTCGTGTGGAATTTTTAAATTGGTTTTTCAGGAAGTTGCAGCAGCAAATTCAAAAAATGAAAAGTACAAAATATTCTGGGAAAACGTAAGCATTCTAAACTGTTCTATTATTGGACTTGAAAACAAAACAATGCTCAATATTGACATATGTATCTTATTGTCGGTTCCCTGAGGGTGGAATTTTTGATTTAGAAATGCGGCGAATTTGAGATTTGGAAGGGGCCTTTTATCATTTATATATACATATAAAATCGGAAGTTTGTTTGTTTGTTGCTCAATCACGCCTAAACGCTGGGTGTGATTAGGTTCATTTTTTGGGTGAAGGTTTGGATGCCGCATCGGATGGGGCATCCGATGCGGCATCCGACGCAGCATGGGCATCCAACATTTTTGTACACCGGACGAAACTAGGTAGCCCATCACGTCTACACGCTGGCTACGATCATATTCATTTCTTGGGTGATACTTGTTGTGTAATCGATAGTCCTCGTTGGATCTGGCTTAGTTTTGTGTGTCAGTTTGTCTACCGTTATTGTTGAATATTTTATTAGAATAATAATTTTCAATTACCTCATTTGAAGGTTAATATCAGGCCAAGGTGCAGCTTATGATTAAGACTGTAATGAGTTACAATAAATTATACGGATATAAGGTTTAAAGCCCTGCTTGAAGGTGGATTTGATAATAAAATTATTTAGATAGATGGTTTTATTTTAGCTCTAGAATATGTACACATCGCTGGCACTCTTATTATATAGATACATAAGTAAGATAAGTCGTAACATAGAAGATGCACTGGAAAATGTATTGAAGGTGCCCTATTTTTACAGAAAATTGCTGTGCGAATCAATATGAATTGATTATTGTTTGTTTACTTTTATTTTGGGGTGTTGTTTTTTATGTTAAAAAAATTAATTATATTATTTCTTGTTTTAGTATTTTTTTGCGGAAAAATTTTATTAGTGATAGTTTAGTAGTATTGGAGAAGAATACTGAAATCGTGTGAAAAATTTATATTTATAAAGAAGATTTAATTTGTTGCACTTTAAAAGAAAATTGCAAAAAATCCTAAATAAATCGTGGTTTTCTTGTATACACAAATATTATAAAAATATTAAAAATGCCGCTAATATCCAAAAAAAGTGCAAGTAATTTTAACTTGGTACAAATTTTTGAAACCAAGAAAAGAATAAATTGGGAATAATATTTAGAATTCCCTTAAAACTCAAAAGGAATCTATCGTTGTTCGAAATCTTATTTCAATTTTGTTTTTAATTTCTTATTTACTTACTTTATCTTTTTACAGACACGTTCAATTCGTTGGTCGAATTCGGTGAGTCACAATTTTCATAGTATTTTAATTTCTATTGGTTCATACCTTGTAAGATCGGTTTTTTGCGTATATTAAATTAGTTTTAATTACTTTAAAGGAATATTGCAAAAAATCCGAAATAAATCGTGGTTTTCTATCAGTTTTGGTAATTTTCTGATAACGCAGCTACGGTAATATACGTCGAGTTTCTTGTATAGTATTACATAGATATATAGTTTACCTTGGACCACTGCAAAGCAGTTTTTGACTGTCTGCACTTGTTCAACGCAGTGCATAAATGTGCCCACTTGTCTCGCTTTTTCGATAGTCTCTGTGCCCGAAACATTTCTCTTCAGAATTGCCTCGTCCCCTTCATACTATGTATGAAAATATCTTTCTGATTTCGGGGTATTTTGCTCTAACAGTAATCATTTGCAAATATTGAAAAATGGTTTAAAATTGTTGTAGATACAAATTTTGTAAATTGTAGTGCCATTAAAGATTAATAATTGGGTAACATTTTAATCCCCAGCCTTTATCTAAAGTTAAGATTAAAATTAGATTTTAATTTTTGAACCAATCCATAGATAGACAGGTCGAGTTAAATAAAAGCGTTTACAAAAAGCATTTGAATTAATTGGAAATGTAATACTTTATTTGATATTTGAGATAAAAATCAAAAATTTATTTACACAAATATTCTATGTACGTAGAGCCTGTTTGCTTAAGACACTAAGGTGATAAAATAGGCTAACTAAATTTAAAAACTTAAATCCTAAAAAAATACTTCGCTACTGAACTTTATGTACAATTACAAAGATACAAAAAATTACTCATTCGCCACTTCCTTCGTGCTTTAGAGCTGAGTGCACCAAAATATTTGCAAACTTAAGAAGATTTCATCTTTGGCGTGTTTTAACATTCCTCTTAATTTACAAATGAATCTTCGTTGTAGCTGTGACATGAGCTGGAAAATCTGAACCTACACTATAAACACTTAAAAGTTCTCTGCTTTCGGATGACGATTAAATTTAATGCGAAGGAATTAAGGAGGGATGAAATAATTGGGGTTACTTTCTAGAAGGGTTAAAATATTTAGAAGATTACTCCTAATAGGATAAGGGCTTGGGAATCTGTGCGAGTTTGTCTTCTTTTTTTGTTTTGTAGAAGGTATGCTTAGATTACGTGAATGTGTTCGATCACTGACTGTATAAAATGAATTGATTGCACATCCGGCCCAAAAAAATGGCGGTTAGCGCATTTTTAGAAATTTATTTTTTAATGCTAGACTAAGTTTATCTAAATTTTAAGGATGGCCACAAGGAGAAAGTTTAGAAGCAAAAGGGTTTGCCTGTCCGTTGGTTAAACGATGCACAGAGTGGTGTCTTTGCAGAGGGATATTTGAGCTTCTTGCAGGATTCGGAGACGTGGTCCAAGAGGAACGCCCAGTTTCTGGAGCCTTTCTTCGCCTAAGTAAGGCAGCTCTACCATACCGACTCGCTCGGCCTCGAACAATGAAGCGTATTTCTGGGGGATGATCAATATTTATGATGAGTGATACAATTCTTCTGATGGATAAAACTTACCTCATACCCAAGTTTTTTCAGGAAAAGTCGCATTAAGGGAGGGTCTTCACCGAAAAATTTTTGTAGCTTTTTAACTCGTTTCGGGTTCGTTAAATTCGGTGGTTCTGGATCGTTGTTGATTGGTCCAAAGTGTTTTTGGGAACGAACAGCTTGACTCCTAGAAGAAAAAAATGTTTGTTTTAGTGAATAAGCCCTAAAACTCATAAAAATAATTGATTAATATTATAGAGCTTTTTTCTTTTTGGAAGTTGGTAAAAACGGTTTTTGATTCCCTGTTTTAAAATGTCTAAACTTTACGATCTTTCCTTATTTGTACACTAACTAATATACTTTCGTTTAGTTTTACTTGCGGCAAACTAGGAAAAATTTGTGCAAAGATTTGTACATTTTTTTAAACCTAATTTCGTTCTCCAAACCGACTATCTATTTCTTTCTGGTAGAGTTATGTACTTATTTTTACTTTCAGGGTATGATTAGGCAGTTGTACCATAATATGATAAAAATAACTCAAATCTTACATGATTGTGTTTGAGAGTTTGACAAATTATTCACTACCACCTTTTCTTTCTTAAGCATAGACATCAGAGTTTTTTAAAGAGGAGGTATTGCGCTGTGATATTTGTAAAGGCTATATACATACCTTAAGGCAGTAAGGTCATCTCTCAGTCTCTCCAATTCCTGCATAACTAAGTGCTGTGATCTCATTTCTGACGAAAGATGCGCGACACTTCTCGCCAGTGTAACAACGTGCGACTCCAGACGTTGGAAGCGCTTATTAATTCCTTTCATGTCGCGAACTTTTCTTCTATCATCAGACCTCCTTCGGTCCCTGATGGGTCTACTACTAACAGAACTGGAGGGTAAAGATGACAAGCTCCCATGACGTCTTCTTGTTGATCGCAGAGGTACTTCATTCGCTCGATTGTTGTTGTTCGGACCTCTAGACCCCAACATTCGCAGTACCTCCGAATACATGTGCTCAAGACCTTCGAGTTGACTTCTTATGTGACGTAGACCTTGAGTATCCGTTTCAGAGTCACTCACTGATTGTCCGGCACCCCATGGTCCCCCAAGAAGTGACTCAAGATCTAATGATCGTGTTGTCGTTGATGTTTGATCATTGTCTAGGCCAAATACTGGAAATGATTAAAAAGAACAATTTTTAGTTGGGTTTGGTATTACTTTTTAGATTCAGTAAAATGAAGACTGGTGTGTGTCTTTTAGAAATGAATATTCTTCAAAAGTATTTTTAAATTGATTTCTGGAACCAAAATAAGGAATTAAAATTAGTCAGAATATTTTTAAAGGTTAAGAACAAAAATGACATATTCCTCAAGAAAAAGGTAATTAACTTCATAATAAAGTGCAAGACAGGTATCATTACATCGTCCACCTATTTTGTTTTTTCTATGTATATCAGCGACCCAGAAAACACCCAAAATGCTAATTTCCAAAAGTATTCAACATGTTTCTATGTTTTCTAATTTATTAAGTTGTAATCCTAAATTCTTAAATTTAGAAGCTATAATCAAAACCTATAAACCTCTATTGAAATGGTTTTCTTTGAATGAAATAAATTGTAGGGTGTGTTAGATCGTAGAATAAAAGTAGGATCATATTGTGTGTTATTTTCTTGCTTAGTTTCTCTGCCATAGACACAATGAGGAATCGAAAGCTATGTTTCTAAGAACGACAGATCGATGAGATTGAGGTAACTTTTCTATATTGTTAACTTCTTTATTTTAGTAGACGAGCGTCAACTTTAATAACATGTTTGTTATAAAGAAGTGGAACTATACGAATGGGCAATAAACTTACAATGTCTTTTTAGAAGTGAGTGATCCTGCTTCTTTCCGCCCGATCTTGTCATAGCATGCTTTTGCAAGGATGACCCGGGCCATCCAGCTCTCGAAGGACCTATAGGAGCTGCGGCTCTTCCAGGACGATTATAGCTGTCCATTCCATACTCTAATTTGGTAGAGTCCTTAGACTAAATTCAGAAGATTAGAAATCATAAACTAATATTGAACAAATATTATTACCTGTCCTGGTTTAGCCCTAGCACTTCCAACTGGAGAAAGCGGAGGTAAAGGTGGAGTTATAGAAGAAACGCTTTCCGAAACAGTGCTCTCTGGACGAATGTTAAGCGCTTGTAGACCTGGTTCAAGGATATTTCTCAGCTCAGCGTCTACAACGTCTACCCACTCGGAATCGTTCTCTTTGGTGCGCCCGTGGGAGTCGGAACTTTCGGGGCTGGTGTCCATCACAGTTCCTTTTCGTCCGCTCGAATAGGCGGCACTTCCTCTTCCGGAATCCACGTTCGAGCTGTGATTTCCACTCTTGTCGTAATCCGAACTAGCTGCAGAACTAGGAATCGGTTTGGGTTTTGGTTCTAGCCTCGGATGCAATTTTGGAGGTTGTTGTTGGCTAGGTCCTTCAGAGTCTTGTTTTTCGGTAGATGTTTCAGGGGGTAAAGTTTGTGGATGTTGTGGCTGTTGGACAGGCGCTTGGAGTTGGAGCTCTTTAGACTTTTGGAGTGAAGCCCTGTTTGCGTCATGTCTACTCTGTAGTGATTGGCTAGCAATAGTCATTTGTTGCTGGACATGGGCATGATGACTTTGAATAGCTTGTGGAGATGGGGCATGGATGTATGGAGAGGTGTAATGTTGAAAGCCAGAACTTTGCTGGTGTTGATAGGTGTTGATATACGAATTTTGTGCGCTCATCACATTCATCGCAGTTAAATTCTGGTTATTTTGAAAAACATGCGGTGAGTTTCTTTGGGCGTGTAAATGGTGCTGAGGAAGTTGTTGTTGATTCTGCGCTGAATGTTGAGCTGGTTGAAGATGCAACTGTTGTTGCTGTTGATGCTGTTGAAGTTGCTGCTGTTGCACATTCATTTGGTACATTGTTTGAGGTCGGCGAGCTCTTGTTGCAAAACCCCCGTCATCACTATCAGTTACATCGATATTCGCTAATGAGCCTCGTCGTTCGATGTTATCTAACAGTATCTGGGAACCTTTTCGGTCAAAAGGCATATTCAGCTGTGGCTGAGAAGCAGCTCTTTGCTGAACACCTCTAGTAGCAGGATCCGGGGTGTAGCATTGCTGCTGGTTATTCACAGAGTTTGAATGTTGTTGCAATGCAACTTTTCCAGCGTTCCATATATTTGGTTGGGATTGATTTAGAGCTTGCATTTGCCTCATATGAACCGGAAGGGCGGAATAGGGCGATCTGAGTTCCTCTTGTTCGGCGATGTTGGATTGATTCTGCTGTGTAATGACATTGTTGAGTTCATCTGCTGTTTCATTGGAGTCTTTTTTAAATCGCGATGATATTAGATCTTTTAGGGTATGATATGTTTTAGATACTGCATTTTTCGAATCTTTTGAGTCTCTGTCTTTATTATTTTCTCTTTCTGCTAACGCCGTCACATCCTCTGGCAGACGAGTTGGGGTTCGAGGAATAGCACCGGATAGGTTTCCTTGAAGGGCATCTTGGTGTGAAGGGATCTGTGATGTCTGATTTTGCGTATTCTGGAATAAAAATAATTTGCTTTAGTTGAATAAATAATAAAAATATTGCTGATCATTTAAAAAAAAATAATGAACAGGAACTGATAACTTTATCATTTTTCTTTGAATAAAATTCCAACTTGGCTGTGTTATTCCATTTGATAAATATGGCAGAAAACTCCATAAATTTTTAATTGGTTCAAACAATTTTTAATTAAGTATATGTACCTTTTACTGTATACTTTGATTACTAGATTTTACAAATAATTCAAAAACACTGAAAGATTGCAATTAATGCAAAATGACCTGCATTTTCTCAATGACATGATGGAGATTCAGAGTTAAACACTTATTTTTTCATTAAATTAACAACAAATGAAAGTAGTATAAAAGAGTAAATTTCTTCTTAATTTAAAATCCATTAACTTCGAAAGATATCTCTGTATTATTTTCTACATTTTGCATTTGTGCGATCAAAATCAGTTCAAAGATTAGATTTCAGTCAGTCGGATGCAAGCGGATGGAGAGAAATTCGCACAATGCTCTCAAGGGTAAATAGTAATTAACGAACAGACTTGGGTTTGTTTCAAAACGAAGATAGCCAATTTAAAATTTCTTTCGACTTCATCATTCAACTTCTTTAATCGGCAATCAGTTCTTTCGATTTATTTTTTCTCTCCCCAAAATGGTTTTGATGTTTTGTGTTTGCCTTTCGTTCTATTTTCTGTAATAATCTCTTGGCAGTAATATCGAAATGTGGAACTTAGACGAAGATTTTGGGTTAAGGCTTCCCATTTTTAGTAATTGGATAAGGCGTTACTGAATGGTATAATAATTAGGCGGGCTATTGAATTTTTCGAGGCAGTTAGAATTTCGTATTGTTTCGAGTGTTTTTAAAAAGACGAGTATTGTTTAATTACACAGTTTTTGAGAGAATTGATGGTTTTTGAGTTAAGAGGTCTATAAAAGCAATAATTATGGCAGTCGCTCATTGCAGGAATTTTGAAATGTTCATACTTTTATTAATTTTTGGCTATGGATATATTAGCAAATTATTTAAAATAAAATTGATCTATGCATTCATAGAATTTTCTTTACTTTCTATTTAAATTAATTAAGGGGAAACAATATCTGGGCCCCCATGTTTTTTGTTGCATATATACATATAATATAATAAAACATATTCTTCAATCTAAACTGCATTTATGGGATTTATATTTGCAAATATAAAACGTAAATCTACAACTTTTCAAGGCAGTTACGAATGGAGTTCGGCATTCTAGAACTTCAAACATTTTGTTAATTAAGATGTGAAAAATTGAAAGCCACAGTCAGAGAATTGTCTGATCTTTACGAAAATTAAATAAAAAACGTTATAGGCAGAAGTTTTGAATTTAACTTTAAATAAGTAATTAAGAAGAAAATGTTCTTTTGAAAAAACACTCTAGCTTTATCGGAACATTGTCAAAATTCGATTTCAAATTTTGAACCAATATACAGACACCCTCATCAAGTTAAATAAAAGCATTTCAAAATTAAGCTAGAGATTTTTATAACGATGGACATTTTAGGGTGAAATGGTTGCTCATCTCGAATCTATGTTTTGATTTAGACTCATGTGTATCAACATTGATATTATTCAATTTACCAGTTGAGTTTGAGTTTGTTATTTTTGGAGTTTGTTTTTGCGAATTGTTTTCAATATAAATATTTGATGGAAACTGGAAATAAATAACAAAATTAAAATAAATCTTTACGAAACCCTCGATGAAATAGGGTACGCCTTAAAAAAGCGATAACTAATTAATATTTCTGCAATATCTTCACCAAAGCACCAGTTCTTCCTTTGTTTCTTCGATATTTCTTGTTGAAGTATGCACTCAGATTGATTATCTGGTTTTATTTTAAATTTTTATTGAATAGTTTGGTCAAATTTTTTTATTTTATTTATGTTAATCAGTATATGATTTGTATTGATATTTTTATAAACTATATGACAGCATTTAACCCAAATTCCTATTTAGATTTCGAGAAATAGAACACTGGTATCTTGTATACTAAAAATTCGATTTATGCGTCTAACTCTTGTCACCAATAACAGTTAAAAAAAAATTGTAACACTAGATTTCAGAAACGTGTAGAGGCAGTAATTGAAATAGTCAAAATGACGCGGTTAGAAACGGATTGCTAATCCTAGAACCAAGACTAATATTTATTTCGGCCATTATAAGTTATTACCGTGGTAATCCACGGTGGGTAATGCCAAAAAAGCACCAAGCTGAGGAGGATTGAAATTTGCCAATGATGACTGTTAAGCTGAAGAAAAATTAATTCAATTTATTTTTAATTCAATTATCTACAGTCTGTTCCAGGTTAAAGGGTCTCACGGAGAGAGGAGTAATTAATGAGGAAGTCCCAGAGGATCGGGTGGACAAATTGCGGCGCATATGTAATTAAGTAATCTGCAACACGACAACTCAACCGTTCCTTCCGGCTGAGCTAGGGAAAATGCAGACGTGTGCAACAAATATGTTAACGACCTGACCTAAGGGAACATTAAAAGCACGCAATGCGTACTCGTTCAGGTACGAGAAACCAGGTAAGTGACGTACAAATTTAAGGAGGGGAAAAATAATAACTGATAGATTTTGCACCAATAGTGGATCACTTTCGCTTTTGGGAGTTCAAAATTAAATTATATTATGTGCATAATTCGCGTTTTGACTCAGTCCGTTCTGAGGTTCAAGAACTTACCTGGCGCACTAGACCGTTACATCGTGATTCATTTCGCGCTTTCAAATTAAACATCTGTCTCGATGCTTGGGGTTAAGTTCCCCGGTGTCTCGATGAGTAGTACTACTGAAATTTAATCGATAAAGACTTACATTTTCTAAAGCGAACTCCACCATGTCGGAGGTTTTCGTGACTCTGCTCCTAAATGTGTTTTGAAAATGCTCGTTTCCTTGAGAAAAACAGAAAATACTGGTTGCCTTTTTTCGAACGATGAATTCTGGGAAAAAGATGCAAATGTTATGGAGCCTAATCGCTCGATGGAGAGTTGAATGAACGAGACGCTCCGGCAGCTCGATATTAAGGTGGCAGTGGATTTAATTAACCACTTAATTGCAAACTAAGTAAGCGAAACAAGTCGCCAACACACCGCGAACTCTGTCTTTATTTAGTTATAAGGTACTTGTGAAGTATTTATTTTATTTTCCTATTCGTGAGAACCGCCTCGATTTCTTATGGTCTCGCACCAGGCGACGACTGCACCCACGCACGCAAGATTCGTGTCCACTGATCAATCAATCACATATGAGTTCGTCAATATTACGTTTTGATTTTGATTCGCTGCTGCCAGGTGGGGCCAATGAACTTTAACACTATCGACGTTTAGCATCGCGAAAGTCCCACTAGTCACAGGGAATTGAAAAAAAAAGTATCCGGGCAATAATTAACCAGATCGATCCAATCTTGATCGACTTCCTGGCACAATAATATTCACACCCGATCACTCCTCAGATTAATTGGAAGAGTCCCGACGACGAGCAGCAACCGGGTAAATTGGCCCTCGCACTCCAAAATCCCGACTGCTCACCTCACAGGTAATCGGGTTACACCTGAGCTTCAATAGTAAGCTAAACCCAAGGGGCAGGCCCAACTGACATCGGGGAACTTGCGCTACCGCGGATGTCTACCGCCAGACCGACCGACAAAGTCTTTTCGACCAATTCCATGCGACTTTTTCTAGGTTCTCTCTTCTCACCGGTCTCCGAAGACATGAGTGAGTGGTTCCCAGCATTGTTACCTGTGGTACCTGTGTTACCTGGTGCTCAACGTACAGAAAGAAATTACAAAAAAAATTTGTTTACGTGTTGTGTGTAAATGAATGAATGCTAAACAGTGGCGTGCATTCAAATTAGACTTCGCCAGCCGACGGGCTAAATCTTGCTTTAGTTTTTTCGTTAAGGGAGAATTGCATTTTTCGGCAAGAAACTTAAAGGTAGTCAAATATTTTTGTTGTTTTATCTACAATGGTCGCTAATTTGGGGGGGATCTGTGGAAGACGCTTTTTGGAACTTATGGACAGCTCGTTACATTTTTTCCCACGTACTGATGCATGGCGAATCCTAAGAGAGATCGAATATTTCTCTTGGCCATGAAGAAATAAAATTAAATTAGGCGTGACCTTAGACTCTTCACTTTCAAGTCAATCACTTTTAATTGAATAGTTGCATGTGCATTGATTAGCAGAAACAAAAATCAATATTAGTTATATTTTTAAATAAACCCTATTTTTGCAAATAGTAGGAGTAGATTGGAGGCAAATATATTTATTACTATCATATCGATTACCGTCGTTGCAAGCAAGCTTTTATTTGACTTTAATAAGTTCGTTTTCAGGTATCCCATAAAAAAATTTCAATGTAGCAAAAATCTTTTGCTTAATACATTTAAACCAACTATGTATTGATATATTAATTACTAATTGGTCTAATCACTGAAAAACATATGTACAAATGTGAACAACGCACGCGACATAAAATATTACCGAAATCAGAATTTGTGCACAGATTTTGGTCGCGATTGAAGCAGTGGTCTGTGCTTGTATAGCGAAAAAACGAATACTTAGACAGGCAATATTTAAAAACAAATTGCCGAAAGCGTTCCCGATAAATTCTCTACTCCAACCAAAGTCCCAACGTAATCGATTTAGTCGTTCCCGAGATATTTAAGCCTGCAAAAATAGATTCTCTCTTTTGTAGGACTCCAGCGTTTATCGACAAATGTCATCATATTTCGGCCAATTCACACAAAATATTCAAAAATTATATAGATACATATATATCGAAACACTACGTATTAAACATTCGCCTGTCTGGTTGATCTACCAATTGAATGCTTGTTGAGTGGCATTGTGATTAATTTTCACTATTTATTTTAAAGACATAGACGCTCGTCCGATTTAGTTGATTATTTATTCAGCGTACTGGCTGATAAAAATTATCAATTGGCGCACTATATGGACGAAGTATGCCCCGGCATATCAAATTCCATTAAACAATTCGCCGCCATATTGGATGCGCCATCTTGAGCTCTTAGAAATTTTTTGTTTACACAAACCTTTGTTGGCGTGTTCATCAAAGTTTCAAAGGAATCGCTTCAACGATTTAGAAGTCGGCTATGCACACTATACAATACATACTATAGTTTTAATTTCTTTTGGTTGTAGAATTTTCTCTCGATTTTTGCCGCTTCAATCATAGTATAAAATTCATTTACAACTCTGTGAATTACGCATATTCAAAGGATATTTTGCGTAGTACATATTCCTGTAGATAGAAATGCAATGTTTTATGTTTCATTTCGGCCAAGACAGTTCTGGAAGAATATATTTTATTTGATAGATATACACAATTGTCTTGCAATTGGAAGAATTTCAGTTGACCTTTAGAAATTATATTAAATAAGTAAATTTGATTTTTCCAATTGAAATATTTTATTGTCTCATTGTAATGAATAGGTAAATGTACTAATAAAAATAAATATCTTATGTAAATGACTTCAAGAATTTTGCGGTTAAATTCTGATTAAAAGTCGTTGAAAGCACATGCGGTTATATTCGTAATAATGAGGGTTGAATATCCTGGCAACTGAATAATAAGGCGATTTGCAACTTCTGTGTTTACAAAATAGTATATATGTATCTGTATGTACATATGCATATATTTAAATTTATAGGCAATGTACCAGCTGAAGAAATGCCGTATTAGAATGTGCAAAACCTTTCCCCTGTACTGTAGGTAGTAACATTTCAGATGTCTGTCTGCTCGGTATTCAACTCGCATATTAATTTCCTCACAATTTCAACCTGAGATAAGCGGCAGCACCTAAAGGTAACCTCGGTGGACTCCTTGTGCGTAGGTTATGAGGGTAGTCTGGGGGAATTTTTTCTTATACATATTATACCGCCACAACATGGCACTGGTTCAATAAACTACGTGAGGATTTTTATGTTCGGTGCTACCCAGCCTGACAATTAGGGGAGCAGGCCGATAGAACAGAATGAAGCATCCGAAAACACTGAAATTGTCACCGGTTACGAGACTTGAATTTTGATTTTTGATCTCTCGCCGACCGACCACGGCCTTTGGGAGGTTGCCCAAAGATATCGAGTATCTTAAACCCTATGTTGGGATTTCCCAGCAGGAGTTCGTTCCAAAGCAAAATTCACTGTCCACAGGTAAATCGCTGCTGCAACAGGTGCGCTGGTCTCATCATAAACGGAGTTTTGCCTAATTAACCACGAGACGATCGTCTTGTACTTTTTATTTTGGCGGAGTCGCTTCTGGTTAATCGCCTGCTGAAATTTTACTTCCTCTCGGATAGCACTTAAAAAAATTCATTCAGATCTCCTCGCAGGGGCTTTGATTGTGTACAGGTGAAGTGCAGGTATGGGTGTATGTGCATCGGAATTATATAAGCTGTATAACCAAGTAAAGAAATTCTCCCTTCTTTTTAACTCCTGTACACGAAGATATTAATTACAAATTCAAAGCAGTTGATCCAATCAGTAGTGCATGAACGCCAGCGGCAGTGCAGGCGAAAAAATATATTTTATTGGGGTATCGTTCTTTTCCTCTAAAGAGATTTTATGTTTAGAACTTCTTTGGGAAATCTGTTTTAATTATTTTGTGAAAGGGTAAATTGAGTCTTCTTAAAACCTTAATGAATTGCGAATTTTTAATGCTGAATTAGTATTAATGAACTAAAATATGTAATGTACCAATATTATTTCTGAATTCACACATTTTCTTTGAACTTATGAGTGAGAAGTAAATACTTAAAAGTGAAAATTGTAGAATCAGATATTCCAATTTTTTCCTTACGATTTTTACTGTTGTAAGAACCTACATTTGTTCTTTTCAACAATAGAAAGTCGATTTTCATAATGCTTTGAAGCATTTCCGTACATTGTTTCTCATTATTATTTTTATTTTGAATTTCAGAGTTTAGTTGTATCTATGTGGTTTTATTTTATTGATTTTATTGATTATTTTGATTTAAAGGGCGAACAAATATTCAATATTATAAAGCTTTTATAAAAAACCAAGCAATTCAGGAGGGATTTGAAATTTTGGTAAAGATCACTCTGCGTGTAGAAATTTGAGCCTACAATATTTGGAAATTTGAAACTGTTTCTGATTGTAACTTCTCAGACATTTTAATTAATAGAATTAATATAATTTTCATTTGATGTATAATAGATAATTTAAAAAAATGATTTTCAATAACGTGGATAGTTCCATTAAACAAAAATCAGTATACCTACATGTAATTTAGCCAGTTTTTCAATTTTATGGTGTATTCAAGATTCCAAAATGCTATTTTTTACAATGATACAATAGAGTAGGGTGTAATAATATTATGTAATACTAGATAAGAATTATTTAAAACCTGATACTCTTAAAAATATGTACAATTTCCCTCTGTTCGAATAAATAAAACTCGTAAAGTAATCCAAACGTTAGTTGAAAGGCTCTCATTATCTTTGTAACTACGATAAACTTTCCTCAGTGAAATAGAGTACCTCTAGTGCAATTTTAAAGCAATTTAGTCATTTCACGGATTCTCCTCTGATCTTGTGATCTTGGCATTGAGAAAGTAGCTACCTTGGAAGGCGCTGACTTCCGGAGATCAGAGAAGATGAATGGATATGCCGGCTTTGGCATAGCATCGCACCACCAAGAAGAAAAAAGAAGAACTCGCGAAGGTCTTTAATTGCTTCAGGAAACATATTTTACAACTTACCCAGGCCTGAATGTGCTTCGGAGGGTGGTCGGGCGCCACGGCTCCGGTGGGTCGTGGCAGTAGGTGAATCCCACTTCTGTCTGTCATAAGAGGGATCTTCGTTGAGCCCTTCTCGCTCGACAGCACGAGTTCTCGTTCGACCTGTATAACAACAAAGGAATCTTTCAAAATTGTTTCCGTTAGGAGTTAGTTTTTTTTTTAAATTTTTTCTTTAAGAATGAAACATTTCCACAAGATTCCTGGGAATTTTCCCATAATTATGCGCAAATCTTTATCTTAGGCAGTATGTTACGGCGATTGTGTTGAGTTCCAAGCTTCTCGAGGTGTTTCACTTTCCTCATCTTGAGGTAGAGTCACCTGTTCGGGTCACATTATTCCTCGGATCTGAGATAGAACAGGATAGTAGCTGGGCCCAACTTTTTTGTAATGTTTTATTATACAGGCGTACCCACACTTCATACGTATTTAAATTTATGAGACCATAACTTAGCGATTATATAGGCCTATATATTTGATTAGGTTTTTGTTTTGGTCATTGTTTTCGAGACATTACCTATTTAAAAACTTATGGAAATTTTGTTAAATTGAACAAATTCATATATTTCCATAGTAGGCGATCATTGTTTAGATGGAGAAGTTTCTAAACTTTTGGGTTCAAGACTCAGACTATTGAAAAAATTCGTTTTCCGTATCTAAAAAGTTATTCCACGTCTGCTAAGTTCAAAGCAGATTTACGTCTGGCTCAACCCTAGAAAAAGCTTGGTTTGTTATAGCTTTGCAACGTTGTCACAGTTTCAAAACCATTATTTTTAGTGTGATTATATGAAATAAAATCGTTAAACCTTTTTTTAAAGTGAATAGAGCTCTAATGTTTGGAGAAGTGCATCAAACCAAAATTTTTTAAGATTGAAGTAAAACTTCATATGTATTTTGAATGTACATATACACATGTTGATATAAATTATGACAATTTAGAACTATTTTAGAAAATCATCATGATAAGCTCTTTCCATTGGCGTATGGAGAGTATGGAGCTCTTATCTCGTTATTACTATTAAATTACCAAAGTTTATATATACATTTATATATGTGATATACATACATATGTGAAGGTATTCTCGAAAATGGCAATGATAATTTAAATTAAATTTTGTATACGATGATAAATAGATCTCTAGGAAAATGGGAGTTCAAGATCGTGGTCTCTCAAAATTTAAGCCTTAATTGAATTTTCATTACAATTGTTATATGGCAGATTTTCGACCTTTTTGATTTCAAATCCGCTGTAATTGGTATACTTTTATAATATCTTTCTAACTACATACATATATCAAATGATATGTAAAATTGAAATAATACATATATGTATTTGACTAGATACTCAATTAACCCCTTTTTAATTTTATGATAAATGATTTAAATTATTAAATAGTGCAAAATATGTTAGTAATTAAGATGTAAAAATTACTATGTTCAACCACAAGTTTATATGTTGCAGGGTTATAAGGGTTCCGTTTTTCCTTTTGAAGTACGGAACCCAAAAAGAGCTAATTTCATAAATTTTATGTATATGAAATTACAACACCAATAACTGAGCCAATTTTCTTTCTTCTATCGTTGCTTTGTCAACAGTAGAAACAAATTCCCAAATTTAGAATGTTTTTAGAGTGAGAATTCAACGAACAAAAAATAAATATTATATAGTAGGTAGGAAATACCTACACAAATGGTTAACATGCAATTTGCACCTATGGTCTAGAAATAAAATCGGGAATTAGTTAAGACTTACCGGAAATTTCGAGGAGTGAGTTCTTAGCGTAATGTTGCCCGTGGGATGACCTGTTGGCGTTTCGAGAGGCGCAGCGCCTGGAATCGGAGCATCTCCGTAAAGAGTGGCACTAGCTCCTGGGGGCTGCGGGGGCATCCTGTAAGGAGGCGTCACTTGCTTGGGGCCAGCATAGGAAGAAGACGTTCCGGTCGTATTATCTGTGTTGCATGATGCAACTGAAATGCGAAAAGTAAATCCGCGTTACCTTTTGTTATATTTCCTAAAGAAAGAAACTAGCCATGTTTACGAGGTGATATAGTACACAGAGGTGTAATACCGCGGTAATTGCATTTACCTGCGGCTTGTCTCTTGCATCGCGGTCGTTGCTGTTGTTTCACTTGTCGCACGGTTTTCATACGCATACTGAATGTTATTTATGATCCTTGTTATGCTATTTACAACTTTAGTCTCTTTTTGCAGTTCCATTTCTGCCGTTTGCTAGGGTGCTGAGAATTGTTTTTTGTTTCGATTTTTGTTGTACAATCAGTTAAAGGTAAATTAATTTCGTGCATAAATTGCACCTGCGAGGGAGAACAATTGCGAGACCCGTTTCGACAGTAGCAGCTAAAGGAGCTCAGTTATATAGCAATAAGGAAATTGTTTTGTAGAAACTGATACATATATATATCAATGAATCGAAGCAATTCTACCTTTTAGCAATCAATTATTAGAATGGTCGACATTAATAATTATGTTGCTTTTAGGCTGCTGTGGAATTGTATAACACAATTTTATTCAGTCATAATCAATATTGCAGCTTGAAATTAACCAAAAGGAGGCAAAGTACGACTTATTTATGAATTTATTAATATTATGGTTTAATTTATAAGACACCGTGTCTACAGTAAATTAAAAGATAAAATTGCTGTCCAAGTTTTGCTTAGCACATTATCTTTATAACGCATTCGGTGTTGAACTTATATATTTTTCGATTTAACTACTTCTATACATCTACTCTTTCGTGTTCCTACGGTTTGAGCTATATCTTCTTTTTCAAGATATATTACACCATGATTTTGAAATAATTTTCCTTCATAACCTTTGGTTTTATTTAACATCAGAAAGAACAGTCGTAATTTTGAGAAATATACTTTTAACTCTGCTGATTTTTTTTTGTTTTTTAAAGAAGGTGCGGATGGTCGCTGGTTTCAGTTTTAAGAAAATGCGTTGAATCCTCTAAATACTAATAACTTCAACAATTTGTTTACAATCAGCATACATTTTGTTTGGTGATTGTATGGAATTGTATTTTAGGTTTTGAGTTTGGATCTTTTGTATTCTAAGTCTTAGTACACGCGTTTCGCTTGACCAAGACGATATATTAAGAGGATTTTATATGAGAATGAAACAAAACTAAGAAAAAGAGTAGATTGTTTGCAGTTTGATTGATTTATGTTTATAGAAGTTTTGAAATATTTACGAGCATTTGAAAATTTGATAACAAAAACATTTCAATAATAAAAGGTGTTATACAAGTATGCAAATCAAAAGCATTGTATATGTAGTGTTTATATAGTTCATATTGTGCACGGCTTAAAATAACAGAGAAAATTATTAAAACAAGAGCACTGTTCTAATGAAATGAAAATTGTTAAGCATTCCAGTGAAGCTGCTGTAGCGTATCGTCCGGTATGCGTCAAGGTTACTCTTAGTGCATTTAATTGGGAAAATCTTCAATGATAAAATAGCATGACGGTTCGACATTGAGTTTTTTGAATTTTCATTAGGGTGCACGTACAGTGCACACCATGAAAGAAAATGCCCGCATCGAGGAGTCCCGAGCGCTCTGACCCTAACTAAAAAGATGGGAGCTCGACAGTACGAAAGCCAGTCACCGTGAAGCGGAAAAATTTCTCAACCTAACGTCTAATAGCAACGTCACTGAGGTGATAATTGACCCGTGAAATTTATCGTAACCGCAGAATTTTTAAGAAAAAATAACTTATTTTATGCATATAGGTTTATTTTGTAAGCGAATTTATATGCATCTAGGCGCTGCTTTTAGTGGCTGTGTTCTCGTTTCAGAAGTTCTTTAAGAAGCACAAATATCCTCGACTAGCTGCCTTTTGAGCGTAAACGGCTTTTGATTTGAAATAAACTCGGTCTATTAGTAACCAGATCACATTTTCACTTCGGTGTGACGACAGTAATGCTCACTAAAATATTTTAACGTCCGAATGCCTGTCAAATATGGGCGCAAGAACCATTCATTTCACTTTATGAGAAACTGATCACGTCGCGATCATCAGTCTCGTTCATCATCACCTATGGGCCATTATCACACCACCAGTCGTGGAAAATTGCACCATTCGATAAGAAGACCTCGCGCCGCACAAGTCCGCGGTGGGTACGCACTGAGGAAAATTTGTTAAAATGCGTAATTCGTTATAAAAGTATCGTTAAAAAATGAAACAATAAACTCAACGAGTCATTTAATCGGTGAATCGATATCGAATCGATTCAATTTGCGACAACATTGCGCGTCATTTACCTACATTTTTAACTTTTTTTATCTTTTGTTTTATAGCGTGCAAAACGAGTCCGCGTAGTGCACGCGCAGTCTACTTAGTTCCGTCGCGATCGATATTTGAGGGAAAACCTGAGACGCCGAGTCCATCGTCTGGTGTTTTTTCGAAAAGAAAACCTCCGAGGAACCCCCACTTCGCGGGTCTGCCGTAGAAGACCTATCATGAGGGTAAACCTCGCCGTTTGATACTTACGATTATTCTCTGAATGAGTTCACATTGAAACAATAAAAAGAATAAAGGTAGAAGAACACACGCTGAAGCTAAAAACTACAGAAAAGTGTGGATACGTGAGAAATGGCAACGACTTGGAAAAGTACTTGAAATTGTCACACTCTAGTGAGCCAGCGATTCTCGGGCTCCGACCTGAAAGCTGAAAGTGGCCGCAATTGCCACACTAGAGGCTAGTTGCAGGCTAATTCTGTTCTGTGGGAGACCTCCTATTTCGCCAGGTGGTGGGGGTGGTTCGGCTAACTCCTCTGGGATCTGCTGATAAGGAACTGAAATTCGATATTCTTAGTCGCAGGTAAGTCTGCATCTGTGAAACTTGGTACTGCTTCTTGGGTTTAGTTGGCGCGGGAATCTCAAGAAAAACAAATTATTCTATTCGCATGAGTACTTCAACTGTGGGCACTTTGGGCGACTGGGAAAGGTTCAGTGGAAAATTGTTTTCTTGAAATTTTATCTTTAGTAATTTTGAGCTATGCAAAATAAACATCTCGAAAATGATAAAGTTTTCTCAGCATTAAGTCAGCTTTGGATAACAATACTAGTAGTTAGTGCAATATGATTCATAGATTGAGGTGTTGCTGAGAAAAAGAATTGTAAGATTTAATAAGTTTCAACTTATTATACTTAATAAAATGTGAATAGTACCTAAGATCTAATATATAGGCAATTTTTAAAATCCGTAAATTGAAAAGAGAAATTATATATATTATTCAAAATAATAAAATACAGTTTCTATCTAAAGTATGTAAATGAAAAAAAACAGCCAAGAACGAGTCAGATTCATTAATCAAGAGTTCCCTACAAAGTTAACAAAAAATTAACAGATTGAAGAATATAAACTATAAAAGTCTGGAACTCTATTTAATTACTCCTGTAATCTATAAACATATACTCGTATTAAATCATTACGAATTATTTTTTTATCGATTGCGCACTTTGGAGATAAGGTGAAAGGTGGAGGAGGTACTAATGCGGGCTAAAATTTAGAAAGACGCGTTTATTTTCACAAAAATTATACATTATACATAATTAAGCTTAATTTTTGTCGAAAAATTCCAAAATATTTTAATAGATTGTTGGACTCATAATTTTTTATTTTTTGAATATTCTCATTACGTTTAAAATTCACATAGACACCATTAATCAATTCGTCAAATTAACTAGAGAACAAAAGATAGTTGCGGCGTCAAATAAGAAAGTGCGTTATAAAGTGACGAGAATATTAATCGACAACTAATTAATTAGACAATCTAAAAAATTATAGAACGTTTTGTTTTTATTATACGCATATATTCAATATTTTGAATTTATTTTTTTAATTTAAAAATGTCTATACTTAAAGTTTTTTTGTTATTAAAGTTTCTTTGCGTTTTTCTACCTAAATAATTTTTAAATAGAGTAACTCGATAAGCGCAGTAATTTATAATATATATAATTAAAACTCATGCAAAATTTGTAGTTAATCATTTAATTCACTGCATGCCGCATCTCGTTGGATACTTTTATGTTTTACTGTATAGACAAATTAGTTTATTTTCGAATAGTACTACTTAAGTGCTAGAAAAAAAAACAACAATTTAGTAGAATTGGCATAAAAAAGTCTTTTTCAAAAGACCAGGTAATTGAAATGTGAACCATAATTTTTAAAACTTGACAAAGAGGATGTCTTTGTACCTTCCGCGCTCTGCACACCTTGAATAGTAATCAATTTTGAGCCCGCGTTTAATGACTCAAAGGAATACTGATTAGATGCAATGAGGTTTCTGCAAAAATGCAAAAATCTTTTCACTGATGACTAATTGTTAAATCTGCTGTGAATTATGCAAAACATAAATCAAAATATATGCAACTTGATTTGCTATGTACATAATTATGTAAATTAAATAATATGCATTTTAGAACTTATTGAGTATAAATGGCATTACATTAGAGCAGATTTGAAAACAAAGGCATATAAAATGTTAATTTTAAAAAATGTCTCTACGTACATTAAAAAAATATCCATACATACAATTAATGAATGCACTTTTAAGTGTTGAAGCTATTCATAAATTTTAATTTTTTTAATTTTTTTTTATTTAGCAGGTAGGTACTTAGCGAGGTTATTTAAGCAATTATGTATGTGACTAAAATTAAACGCAAGTACTTCTCTATTGTAGAAGAAAAGAATTGTCGGCGATGATGTGTACGCGATTGCTACTTAATTAGGTTACAGTCTTTGAATCGGTTGCTCAATATTTTTCCAAGTGTTAAGTTTCATTTAGTTGCTTGTGTTAGAAAGTTCAAAAAATGAAAAAATTACTCATTTGATAGGTTTTACCGTCGGATGTGAGATGTAGTGTAGTTGTAGTGATTGAATCATTGGTGCGATATTTATAATGTTTTTTTAATTGTAAGATTTATATATATATATGATTTATTTAGTTTGATCCTTTAATATTATCTAGCTAAGGAATTTCCCGTTTAATCAGTTTAAGTTTAACATTCGGTAGAAAACATTGTTCCATATGAAGAAAATATAGCCGTATTATTCCCAAGTATGTATGTATATGTTGAGAATTGGTCGTAATGCCGAACCCTGTGGCATCCCTGCAGTGTTATGTTGTGAAGTTTTAGTTTCAAAACTTAGTTTGCACACTTTCATGAAACGTATAATAATAATTCACGAAAAATTCCTGAAAATCCTTGAAAATCGAAGTAGTTTGTTTTTTTTCCGTAAAGGATATATTAATATGATTTTGAAGATTTAAAAAGATTGATTTAATATCAAGATTAGATAAACACTCGAATTTCACCATTCTGCAATTTGTGGAATTCTAGTCTCGTAGTAACGGGCAACTTTTTTTTAAAATATTACGAATTTTATTGAAAAAAATAAGTTGAGTTCTAGAATAATTATATACACATATATTGATTATACGTACCTCACACTAAAGAAAAACTTTTTGGAGTATCTCTTATTTAATTTATGTATAGGTAAACTGAGTGTATACTTATCTGTCTTATATATAGTTTCTGTAGCAATTGATTTGTTTACTCTTTTTACAATAGTACAATAACTAACATACAATACAGCGTGAATTATCCTATTAATTGTTTGGTTTTTCAATCTTAGAAGCAAAAGTCTGGAAATGCAGACAACTATCGGTAATAATAGGTTTAAATGAATTTATATTATTTATTTATGGAAATTAATTCGTTGATTAAGACATCATAATAATTAGAGTGGGAACCGGGAACTACTTATGCAGAAGCTAATAAAAGGTTTATAAAGTGGAATACGAGTAGGGTATTGACTGGGGTAATTAAAGCGATTTTTCCATGTAAACTGTGGGTGCAACGAATCATGCAAATCAGTTGATTTATTACGCTGATTACTATCAATTTCATCATATCAGATAAGTGTCCGATTTGAGATAGCATTCAAATGTGCGCAATTACCTGCAAGGTGTGTGAGCCCACCTAAAGCGACAAAAGAGTGATTTGCATCAGAAGAGTTTTTCCCAGTCTTACTCAATACATCAGCACTTCCAATTAATCTAATCCCTGACTAATTAGTCAGAGTGTGTGCGCGTTTAGACGACTTTTCTGAATTTATTAGCGGGCGTATTATTTTAACCGTCTTAAGTTTCTATTACCTCACCGGTTTAAGATTAATCCGGAGAAAGTGAACTTGCGGCTAAGGTTTATTTGCACCTCCGGTGTTATAACACCTTCCGATGATGTGACCGAGTGGGTTCTTGGACCGCAGACAACTTCTTCGCCGGCTATTGGGCAATCTTAAGACGTTGTACGACGCCGTAACTGCCGAGAATAGCAACCAGATTTAAATCGACTTCTTCACCTTCTTGGTAGCACCTGAGTCTTGCGAAACGGTTAATTACAGCGTAACTGTACCGAGTGAACAACCGGCGCATTGTGGGATAAAATGGGCTATGCTCGTGTAAACTGTGCTACGCGGGACTAAAAGAGAAAAATCTTTAATATAAAATTATCATCGCGAACGCGCCAACGCTGCATGGCTGTACGGCTGCAAATAGGTGCAATTCGTAACAAATAAAACTTTGAGAAAATATTTCTCATTAAACACGTCGCTGGCCCAAGAGCAGACATAATTTGAATTTGGTCCTCATAACGCAGAGGCCCGAGATAATGATTTTAATAATTGCCTTGCAGAAAATTGATGTAGCCCACGTGAAATAATTTTCTCTCTGATTAAATGGACTTGTCCTAGTTCGAGAAAAGGAAAACGTCCACAGACTTCGTATGATTTCACATTTGTATTAAACTATTATTGATAGAATTACGAAATATCGGATCTTCGCACTAATCGAGTAAAATAGATACACCCAATTTTGGAAACTTGTAAATCTTTTTGGGATTTTTATGAAAGCGATAAATACTAAATATTAGACTTTCGAAATATATGAATAAAATATTTTCTAATCATATTAATTCTTCGTATAATTGTTTTGCAAATTTCATACTTAATTTATATAACTAGAAGATAATTCGAGTAGTTTGACTAAATTGATTTCAAATTCAATTTTAAATTTTTACATTTCATGAAGTATTAATCTGGTTTGAAATTATAAAAAATTGTGTGGCAAAGCCAAAGGATGGTTATGATTTTAACAGTTTATGTATGTACATATGTATATACATATATTCCTTCGTAGCTTCTACAGTACATGCTTCTTTATTTTCTATATTTTTTGGTTTTTGAAGTCGGGTAATGAACATGTACCTAAGAACATTTTTAATATTGTAAGTAAATTGCAACATTTTCTGCGTAATTTAGGATCGGATCCGATGTAGAAAAATACAGTTAAGATCAAAACGCAAAAATTTCTTAATTACAGTGATTAACTGTGTAACAATTTATTGAAATTAAAAATGTTTCGACGAAAAAGTATTTGATTTGATTTCTATTCGAATTTCGAGATTTTCTACCGATACATATTTTGAATCATCCTTACATTTTTTTTTTATCTCAAGTTAAGGTTTCCATAGTATTGTGTTCCAATTATAATATTTGAGAATGCTGGAATGGATTATGTTCATGATATTAATACTTATTAAAATAACTTGATCCAAGCCAAAACGAGAATTGTAAAATATATTTTGATAACATAGATTGATTTCTTAAATTTTGAAATCTAATTTTGCTAGTTGTTTTTTTTTGGAATCATACATACATATTATCGATATTTTCGGACAGTTACCACTTTCTGGTAAGTATAAAAAATGTGCAAAACTGAATTCGAGACGTTCACGTATATTAAAAAAGTGAACATATGTACCACTTTATGTATTTAACTATGCGGTTTCAGTATTATAAAAGAAGTGAAACTTTAAGACGTAATGTTGGGATACAAAAGGTATTTCACTTCGATCGTTCCATTCCAATTCACTAACACGAATTGAAAAGAAGTTATAGTGCATTATGAATTGTTACGAAATTTGTCACAGGGTAACCACAGACAAGAAAGGCTTGCTACGAAAAAAGTAGTTTGATTTATGGCCTAGATTTAATCCAGTAGCAGTCGTCTACGGTATGATAACTTGTAGTCATTTTATATGAATTATTTTGGTAGGTTTAGATATGTATATTAAAGTACTCATCATCATTCGTTATAATTTTTCTTAATTATTTTTAATTGCATCTAAGAGAATTCTAGGAAGTTATTTCCTTTTGCAAATAGCATCTTACTTGCAATTCTTTGCTATATTACAACTTTATTAGGTTTTCCAATCTTCACGATCCATACTCAGTCTATGTCTGTATCAATTTCAAAACTATTTTGCCTTTTCCAGACGACTAAACCAATGCAATTTGCAACGATCGGGCTGTCAGGCCCATTGTGGATTATTCCATCCCAAGCATTCGGATATGTGAGCACGAATATCGTAACATATCTCAGATGCGATCTGACAGCGCAAAAATATATGTGCAAAATAATGATGAAGTAATTGAAGCGAACAGCCAACCCTGTGGATTGCAGGCTGCAAACATGTGGAAACAAATCTCAGCCCCAGAGCAAAAACGAAAGACTTAAGCGATGAACCCGAGCGCGAAGTGCGTCGAGTTTGGTGAGAAATACATTTACATGCGAGATCTCGCGACTTTTTCGTTTTGAGACACCGCAAAAAGGGTTTTTAACAATATGTAGATTTGTTTTGGGGATACTCAGCAATGAATTATTTGTCACAAGGGAAGACGCACAAGGGATAATCGAAAGAAGCTTTTTATGTTTTTAAGCCGAATCTTCAAATGTCTTAATGCCTGGAATTACTCGCGGTGAAGCAAAACAAAAAAACAAAACTTCTTCGTTTTCTTTACTGAAGCACACCAACATATACAAAAATACGTACCGACTATATAGCGATAAATTTACTTCATACAATCCGTGCTGTGGAATTCGCCCTATCTGTTGCCGATGTTTGGGTGTTTGAACTTTGGTAATAAAGTCGGTCACTCTTGGGAGCGGGTCCACTTTTGTATTTTTATTAGTGATTAAACACTAGCACGGGGGCGAAATGGCAAAAACTACGTTACCACTGCAAAATCTCACGCTTTCACTCCTTCTTTTGATATATTTTCAAAAGAAATTAAGTCATTAGCTCGCATCACTGGACTTCTGTAACACCACTTACTAAAGATTTGTGAGACCATGGTGTCTAAAATTATCACAAATTTGCATTTTTCGGTGTGTCGGCCGCGCACGATGGGAAATACTTCACGGAAACAATCGTCTTATAAACATTGCAAGGAATGAAAACTTAATGAAAATAAAATTCATTTCGCGGATTTTCAACGCGTACCGATGTTAACGAATGGCTACATTCGATTGTTCTCTTTCAAGCATAATTTTTTTTCGAGAAGGACCGTGTAAAATGAAGCGTTCGAAGTCGTCGATTGGGACCTCTTTGATGCTGTCCATCCAGTCTTAGGTGTACTGGAGAGCACTAGGCTCTGCTTCAGAGCTGTTGCGGCCCACGGCTGCTTTTTCAAGGAAATAAAAAACAACTGCCACACTTTAGTGCGCCGTGTCGCGCGTACCTGTGTCTAGTTTTGCTCTCACCTCAATATCGAATAGTCTTGGAGAGTTGTATACATAAAAACAAGTAAAAAAAAAAGAAACGCGATAGCGCTTTGCCCCCTTTTACAGAAGAAGACCAAGATTGCGAACGGTTTTCTTAAGACGTTCCACTAAGATAATGCGGCCTATAAAGATGCTTCGTATTCGCAGGAAACTAATGCCAAGAGCGCGATCAATGGTACGATCGAACACATTTGATATTCTTCATTCCGGACTTAAAAGTTTCATCCCGTCACGGGAACAAACAACTGCCAATGTTGGGAATGCGCTTCAGGAAAAAGGATATGCAAAAGTAAAAGAATTTTCAACTTGATGGCTGTTTTTTTTTGGATTCGGATTCGTCTTTTTAATCCGATGATAGCGGGCATAGCCAAGATATACGGCACTCGCGGGTTGCCACCTGCGAAACCTGCAACAAAATTATCCACCGGTGCTGCTCTTCTTGTAAGAAACCTGTTTCGTCTTAGTCTCCTACCCCTCATCTTTTACACACGGCAGCAACTCAGTTCAATCTCTTCGACGACGGCTTTGGTAATTCCGCATAGACGTACCAGATTCAAGTTCTGAGAGAGGTTTTAAATATTCAACCATAAATTTTCAGTTGAATCAGTTTTATACAACCTTTAAAAAGCTCAAACATTTAATCATTTTCAAAAAATAGTGGAAACAATTTTGTGTTTCAGATTACAATAGAATTTGGTTGTGGTTTATTTAACATTAGAGAGCCTTACAAAAATAATATATTCCTTTATGAAAAAGAACTTTTATTTCAAATGAAGGAGAAGGAGAACCCTTCAAAGTGTATATAGCAAGATTTGGGTGACAAAGCTATTTACAAATTCTATAGTAGAGAAAGGGGCTCAGGTAGTCTGAAAATTTCATTATTATGACACTTCAGTTGGCAGATAATTAACTCACTTAAACTGAGTGTATTCTATACTAAAAACCAACATAAACACTTTAAAAACAAATACGATTGAAAAAATGAAAAGTAATTTTATCGTTTTTTTTGGATTTTAAATGACTATTGATTTAATCAAATCCAAATTATTTCTATCATTTAAACTTTAATTTTCAAAAAATGTCAATATAAGTTCCTTATTATATGCAAGGATAATTTTAAGAATTATTTAGGAAATAAACGAGATGGTAAAGAATTTTTCATTCTAAATAATTATTTGATTTTTACAATTAAAATAATTGTTGCTATTAGTTATTTTTAGATTTAAAAGTATATCTACGCACATAATAAAATTGAATATGACATTTTTAATTTGTAGAGTGATGGAGAATAGTCGATATTGTTATGTTGTCTACTTACGAATACGGAGGAGTAAAAAACAAACAATATTCGTAATATTTGAATGGTCCTGAAGCTTAAGTTTAATTTTCTTAATATACACCCATACATAAAGCCTCTAACAAATACATAGAAACGATTTTGAAACCTTTTCTAATTTTTCAAAAATTGAATTATATTTTCTTGAAAATTGGTTTTTCATAGCACAAATATGCTATTAGATTCATGGTGAATATGCGTGAATAAATTTTATTCTGTAAGTTAAAAAAACTGAATTTAGTTGTTATAGGTTTTTGGTTAAATTACAAATTAGTTTGAAATCAAGAGTATTTTACACTAATTAATTTTTAGTTTAGTTGCCAACTAAATAATTAATGCATAAATATTTTTAGCAACCTCTATGTCATTTCGACTGTTTTACAAAACAACACAACACGAGTTCATCCACTTTTAGGTGAGGCTTAAATCAGATTTTGTCTTAAAACTATGGTGAATATTACAATCAAATTATTCTATTATAGTAGAAATAATTAGAATTATTGAAAAATGACTGAATTTCCTGTGGTAGTCTTTATTATAATTTTATTTAAATTCCAAGAGGCGTTGCGACAACCCTAAAAGCAACGTAACTTAACTTAAACTTACCGAAACTCCCCTGGTTGTTATATTTAATATCGCAGATCTGAACCAGTCCACCGTATCTCTGAAATTAAAAGAGGAAAGCTTTTATTATTACACCTGCCCATGGGTCTTCTTATGACTTCAATGAATTCTCCCACCGCGGGGAGCCTCACCTTGGAGCTTCTCTCAAGACTTGATATGTTGATATTTTTAACTTGCATATCCAGATTGACCTGCAGGTGAAAGGGATTCGTACTTAAAATTAATTGCAAAATCGATATATCGTCGTTTAATATCAGGTACTCGCATCATTTAAGTGATATAGTTTGTTTTGGGAAATAAATGGGAGTTTTCAGGATTTTGGATATTCTTGTTGTATCAAAAATATTTCAGCGTATTTGTATTTGTGATGTGTGTTTAAAAATAAAAAGAATCGCACTAAATAATTGCAAATTATAAAGAAGTTATGAATATTTTTTCGACGAGGAATTCTATAATAAGGAATATTTTCAATTTAATTAAATGTCCATGATATTTTGATATGCATTCTATTTAAAATTGTTTGTTTGGTACAATGTTAAAGAACTCATTCAATAATAGGAAACTCTATCGGTCAAATTGAATTCCAGAACTTTACAATGTATAATATTCGTGCTGCTGGTCCCGGACCCTTTCGAGTGCTTCAGAAAATATCTAGAACCCGAATCAGTCGAACCTCATCGAACTCGTCCTCATTCAATCGACAGACTTTCGCAATCCACTCGACCCGATTGTGTGCGGGGGCGAACATCGTCCTTTTCGAAATGTCGGGTATTAAAATTAATGAAAAATTCAATGAGACGCCATTATTATCAAATCTGATCTGTTTACTCCGATATGTGTGTTGATTCAGAGAGTTGCTGCCGTTCGTTCTGCACTAAATCAATTTCAGGCAGTAGAAATATGGTGCCCCTTAACCGATTTACTTTCAATCCTCACCCGATGCTCGAGTGGGGAACGGATTTATCTTTTAGTCCTCTTAAAATTCATCCGCATTTACACGTACATACGAAGCAGTGTCAAGGACCTAGACATAATAAACTTCCACTTTAACCTGATGAGCTATTTCCTGTCAATCTCCCAAGAAATCTCGCTGTGAGTAGGTTCGTCATGGGCCCTGCTTGAGTCCTCCCCAGGAAAAAGTCGATCCTCGTCGACTATTGCTGTTTGCATAGGCAACTTCGTCACTCTGATTTAATACAGGAGACACTTCCCTTCGCCTTTTATATAAAACTCACTTGGGCCGTTTGGATTCAGCCAACTTTAAAATCCAACCATAAAATGGTGTTGCTGCATCCCCTGGGCTGAGATAAGCCGTTTTATGATCCCTTTAATAGTTCTGCTCTGGCGAAAACCTCTTGAGGAGTTATAGGCCTTTGTAGTTGATGTCCTTAAAATTTTGTTTTATGGTCACCACCCTTCGTTTATGCAGATTTTAAACGCGAATTTTACAGCAGGAGCTATAATTTTAAATTGTTTCAGAATGTGGTGCGATTATGAGTGGACCATTGTTTCTTACTCGAACTGTGATCAAACAAATTTGATGGTAATTTATTTCTAAGCTCTGGTTTTAAGTTTGTTTTCTCAAACTACATATTATAAATTAAATTTGGCATTTATACATTATATCTCGCCGTTTGAAAAATAAAATATTGTTTGTTTGTAGTGTTTTGCGTATCGTTTTCGGTTATGATGATAGTCTTAAATTTCGTGTTTATGCGAAATAAAGTGGGCTCCAGATTATTCAGGATTTTCTAATAAGATGAAACACTTCAACCTTACTTACGTATCTTAATCCAGAGGATTTTTAATATAATTATTTTGTACTTTGAAGAGCGTGGGATTTTTTGGAATCGTATTATTTTTTTTAGAAATGTTTTTTTATTCAATATGCTTTGCGACTTGAAAGAACAGAAATATGCACGGTTTAAAATAAATAAGTGTGTTCGAAATCTCGAATTTCAAATTTTCGCGCCCTAGATTATAAAACTGATATTATCCTTTTGCGAAAATGGCAAACTTTCATGAATATATGTACAAGTTTAGATATTATCTATACATAATACAATAATTAGAAAGTCTCCGATGGTCTCAACATAATCGAGATCAAAGAGAGTTTGTCATTCAGTATATGGTTTTTGTTTTCGGGTCGATATTAATTTGAAAATTAGCTTGAATTCGGCAGATTAACTCGTTGGTTTTGTTGAAGGTAAACTTAATAAATAAAATATACACGTTTTATTTATGGTGTCTGAGAGACCTAACTAATTAGACATTAATTATTTGTATATGCCCAGGATTGATAATTAATAAAATGCTGTAAGTTTTAAGTAACTATGCAAGAATAGGAGCGTTATTCTTGATGCATTCCTAAATCGATACCAAGCCGAACTGAAACACTTCACTGAGCATGCACTCTAGGCGAAATGAAAATGGGATAATTGCACAAGCACAATGAGCACTCACAGAGATTGCAGCAAGGTGCACCGAACCGTTCTAGGGAAAATGCAGCAGAAACTCACCAAGGCGTTAACTCGGATTAATCCAGCAACCGTTCTTTCAAGGGTGAGCAATTAACTAACAACAAGAAACGTTGCGACATGCGTCTTCTCAGGACGAAAGAAGTCTTTACACTCTGCTAAATTCGATAGATCTTTCTTATTTCATGTATGGCAAGGCCGCAGAAAGTGATAAATTCGAAATTGAACCCCAACCGTGCGGCTCAAGACGTTGGTTATGTGCGATTTCACTTTCACTAAATCTTACGAGATTACCTCAAATCACTGCTGTTAACACGGGCGCGATTAATAATGCAAAAATCTCAGCCAAACAATAGCTCGCCGGAGCCTCGGTTGTAAAGACTGAGCCGGCCGCAAGGTAATATCGAAACTGAAGAAGAAAACAAGCACGGGGCGCTGCGTTGCCCTGCTGTACTTGTTACTATTCAGTGAGCACCACCAGGCCAAGAAATTTTGAAGATTAAGTGAAGAAATACCGAACATATGAGCAGAAGACAGCAGCCGCCGTAACTGGCACAGACACTCCCTAGGGCTCTCATGTCCTTCGCTTTCCACATGTGATGATCAGCGGTCAGCACGAACCACGAGGCTCCCATCCTTTAAATTTGTGTCTGACTGGTTTTTAGGTAATGCCACTGAATTTGGGATTTTCGAGGCCATACCCTAAACCTTATTCTGTGGGGGTCAAGAGTTAATCACTGAACATAATGGACAGCATACATGCACATTCTTATGTATGTACATTTATGTGTGGCTTACATGAGTGAACGCATATGGCGGAAGATGTCCTCGTCACAGTTCGCATGTTGACGGAAATACTTGGGATGTACCTTTTCAATGGGCTTATTATGCTCATGTTGTGTGGAACTTCCGGTGTTTACCGAGCCTTGAACTAAGACGTACTCAAAATATTTATGGCTCATCTTTTCGGCTGCCAAACATTCACCCTCCTGTAGCATTGAGCTGTTAAGCAAAAATTATTTTGGTAATTCTGATGTCGGAATAAGTGAAAATTTTTTCACTTTCATACAAAGAACTTGCTTGTGCATGTGCTTATTTAAATATTGCGTTCTTTAGGGGGAGTTCTATACAATCGCCAGCTACTTTGCTGAAGGAGGTTTAGATAATTGATCAAATGTTGGTTTATACATACGAAATACATAATTGTGCACACCTTTATTTTATGAATTTTCGTTTTCTTAATTACTGGTGTTTAAATATTAAAATAAGTTTAGTTTCTTCGTTTTACGGTGATTAATAGCAATAGTAGTAGTATTGTCCTTCTAAGTCACTACTCTTTTGGCCCTAAAATACTGAACCTTACTTTCATTAAAATTTTTTAAATTCCGAATGTTTGAACTTTTCAATTCTTTGATGTAGTAGATTCGAATTTCGAAAATTTGTACTTTACAAAATTCTTCAAAATTTGATTTTGCACAAAATGATAAGCTCCGAAATATTAGTTTTATTAACAAAAAAGATTTATATACTTGAATACATATATATACTTAGTACAAAGCTTAAATTTCATTTCCTAGCGTGAAAAAAAAACCGAAAATTAAAACTTCTTTAGGGTAAATACGAAAATGAAAATCTCCCCTTAAAATAGAATTTTTCTGTTTACTGGTGATAGAAAAACACATGTTTCAAAAGGCATCCAAATTGTATTCACAGATTTTGTTTTTGTTTTCAGTAAATAAAACATTACATAGAGTAGAGATATATTTTTAGAGTAGGAACATGTTTTAAATCTTTCTTAAAATAACTGAGATCGAATTTGAATTTTGACTTCCTAATCTCCGCAAAATCATCCTTTTTGTTCTTCTTTTTTCCTATGTCACCCCTGACAGATCTGCAGAATAAAACATCCTCTGAGTTTTTGCCATTATACAAAAAAACGGAACTCCCACGCCTCTATTTATTCTGAACCTATGTCAACATGCGACCCTTGTTGCTAGCACCCCAGACAATTTGTACTGATTAAAATAAATTTGTCGTTTTTCAAACAATTACTTATGTATACTCAAAGTAGGTACTGTTTTTTATGTGATAAGTATTTATTTATTTTTCGTTCACCTGTTTATCCTAGAAATACGTTAAAGGAATCATTGCCTTCACATTTCTAGAAAATGATTTAGCCACGTTAAATCTGCTCCATTAATGTGCTGTAGGTATTTTCGTCTACAAGAATTTCCTCTTAACTTTATTACGCTCCTTAGGCAAACTGATTTTCCAAAAATTCTGTCTATCATCATTTCATTCTGTCCGGCATAATTACATTTTCAGATAGGGATACAAAAGTTCTGAAGACTGGAAAAATGATGTCCTAGGCGCATTCATGGGAAAAGTTTTTGCGGAAATTCTAAAAATGAATTTTGGGGCTTAGAGAATTTTCTTTCGGCTCGAAGGGATGGGAACTAACTAAGGAGGTAATTCAGTTGATTTTTGCTTTGGGTATCCCGTTTTCCAGTAGCTTTAAGTAATTTTAAAAGCAATTTACCTTCCGAGCCTGTTGAATATTTTAAATAACTTTTCGAAACAATATTGGAATATGTTGTTAACGTGAGGGAAATAAAGTTTTCTTTTATTTGTGCGGTTTAAAAACGGTTTTCTTCCAAACATAATTTTTGGGCTGGAAACATTTGCTCATTTTAAATTACAAGGTCGAAACTGCCCTGAATATGCTCTGATACTTCGTTGAGTTTTTGTTATGTTGTATAACTTTTCGGGTAGCCCGAGTTTCTGTAGTTAGTTTTAAATTGTTTTTGGTAATTGAATTTTCAAATTTTCTAATTTGAAATTCTCCTTTTATTTAACATGCCAAGTAAATATTTTTCCAAGAAATAAACTCGGATGTTTGATGTAATTTTCAAAATCATACATAAAATACAAGTCACGATGAAATTTATAATATGTCTTTTATATTTATGACTTTGTAAACTTGGTTGGTATATCATAAATAGCATATGTGATGAAGTCCGTAACGAGTGTTATATTTAAAAAGAAAGTTCAACATATTTGAGCATAATTGACACAATCATTACAATTTCGTCAAAAGTCTTCTACTGCACAGAAAATCGGATTATCGAAACTACATTCATAAAATACAAATATCATAATCATAATAATTAAAGTAACAAAATCCAAAAACTGAAAGAGCACAATATTTAAATATTTCTTATATTCCCTTCGAGATAGTAATGCTCTACTTAATATCAAAACTGCGATAAACTCGACCTTTTACCCTATTCCTCTTATTCCGGAGTATGGGATGCCAGAAATATCCCCTTTTTATCCCATTCTGGGAATACTTGTACTGTTTTCTCCACGTTAAATAGCACATCCTTCCAACTTCTCCTCTTCTGAAATGGCTCAAACGAAAATTGTATTTCTTGGTGCATTCCTTTGAGGCATTCGCCATTTGTGGAACGTCTTCCACAAGAAGACAATATAAGCTCCTCAAATGAGCCTAGTTGTGTGCTCCAGAGCATAAGGGCGAGACGGTCGTCTGTTAAATATTTGTTTAAAGCGGAAGCCAATGCTGGAATTTCAGCCATTTTCAGAGCACTTTCCTTAATTAATTGCTGTTCCTTAATTCATGCTCTGGTGCATTTCAAAGGCATAATATTTAATTGATATATGCATGTGGTTTCTAAGGCGTGACGAAAATGCCATATGTGCAACATCGGTTTGGAATTTTGATTTTGAGAAAAGATTTCTTGCAATTATTTAGGTAATTTGAATTTCGCTACTTTACAAGTCTTTCCTATGTTTTGCAATTTGTTATACCAAACAAAGGACCAACTGTAGGTAAATATATTATTCGTATTTAAGTCTTTTAAAAAATATTTAGACATTACAAACAAAGTAATGAAAATGTAAAAGCAATCGAACAATTGGACCACATGTTAGCTTTTGAATGTACTATAGTGAGTTATATCAAACATATTTATTTGTTTGAAGCAACAGTTCTGGGAAAATTGGAAAATCTTCCAATTTGCTTCATTGCATTTTACAAATAGATTCAATATACAGACAAATAGAAGGCAACAAATTCCAGATTGAAATGGACAACATCAAATGTGCATTTTATTAAAAAAAAAAACTAAATGAATTACTTGTAAGTAAATTTTTATTATGGTTGGATTGTCATCGAAATATGGGACGATAAAAACAGTTGGTTTTATGTCATAACTTTAGATAAGATAATGTAATTTGGATATTTTATTAAAATCCTTGAAGTATTATTTTATCTCAGGAAACTTAAGCTTTAAAATGAAACTTATTTTATATTGGAGCTATTTCATTTTTCATTTTTTCATTACGATTTTAAGGCCTCTTGATGAAATAGCTTGTAACTTAGTTCAATTTCAATCTAGCCCTTTTATAATTATAATTTAAAAAAAACCTATTTCAATAGAGGAAAATGTTTGTCAAATGTTATGGATATACATATGTATATGTAGTGATATGATATTGATGAACTTTGTTTTCGAGAAGCTTTCTAAAAGTTAGGTAGTTACGTCAACAATTTTTAGCCCATTCTGTGCCCAATAACGAGTATATTTATGGTAGGTATTAGCTGAATATATAGCTGAATATGCTCTCGTCAGCGAATGGGTTAAGGATATTTTATGTACGGTGTGATGAAGAGAAATTCGTATCTTATTCGTATTCGTATTCTATGATAACCAGTTTTTTTTCTTGTAAAATATATGCATCCGTTTTCCTCAATTTTTACAGTCTAGAGCCATATTTAGTTAATGAACCATTGAAAGTAAAGCAAATTTGTTCGCTGAATAGTGATTAAATGATCCGCGAATGAAATCAAGATCCATTTCAGGACTCCTACTTAGAGGTCATCTATTTTTTCTCCAACTAACAATTACCATTCGATTTGAAGATTCCCTTTTTAGTGCATATTCTGTTTACGAGTCGATTTCGTACTGCTGAGCTAATTGAAAACGAATGAGATTATCCCAGTGAGGGAATATTTTTTTCGCCGCGCTAAATTACAACTTGCGAGTGAAGCACGCGAAAGATTTTTTGGTTGAACGAAACCAAAACTTGCAGACATCTTATTTTTCGTCTTTCGCTACTACCAAAAATATCGAACAGTTGGTTTTTGGTCGAACTAGAAAACTTTGTAGGAGGACGACAGCGGCGATGATTGCGTGCAGGAAACTCTTTGCCTTACCCATTCAGACAGTAATTGGCCGCAAACTGGTAATTTATGAAAGAAAATTTGTAACAGCTATTTAGCACAGCGCAGTAGCTTGTTTTGTGGTCGTTGCTCTGCCAGTTGATTGCTAATTACCAAAAAAAGCTACTATTTACTCTCCTTCAATTTGTAGACGAACGATAAAAAATAAGTAGTAATGGTAAGGTAGTGACGATCGCACTTTTCGCTTCGTTAAATTGGGGTTTTGGGCTTTAACCAGGTGTATGTGAAAATATAGAAAACAAAGTACTGGTAAAGATAAATATCTGCTCATTAAAGAAGTCTTGTTATAGTTACTAGCATACCCACTCCCGGCGTTGCTTGGGCAATCTTGTATTTCACTTCAAGAAGGAAGCTAAAGGAAGGGATGATTTTATAAGAATGCCACATTCAGAACAAAAGATATATAGATATGTAGATATGCTTCGTGTTTTTAATTTAAAAAAATAATTAATAATTATAAATTTAAAAGAGCATCTCAATTATTATTATCTGTGATGAACACTTCAAGAATTTGATTCTCTCACATATTGCCAGTTTTGTTTTTCTTTTAATTTCCTGTATTCAACTTTTCATTGCAACATTTAATGAGATCCAGAAAATATGCGAAAAATTCCATAAAACTTTTTAATTATCTCTGGACGGGGCGCAGGCTTATTTCGCGTTTTAGTCCGTTTACGGAATAAAGCGGTTAACATTTTTATTCGTCTGTTATTATTTTAAAGCCGGTAGGAGATTAAAACCGCTTTCATCTTCAGTAGAGCAGAAGGACCCTTTCTCTCGATGTTCGTTGCTAATTCGAAGGTGAATGACTCTGAATGGAAATGGCCCTTAATTTATTTGTGTAATTAAGAGACTGGCGGATAATATTCAAAAGAGCTCGTAGATAATGCCCGGTCTTTGAAAACTGTTTGTGAATTATGTTTCAGACAAATCCTTATTGTTGGGAATATAAAAAAGTATAAATCAACATATTTCGCCTTTTCAACTTTGCATTATCTGTCTATACCATTTAAAATAATATCATCCTTGCATGAAGGTGTACAGGGTCTTCTGTTTGAACCTTTTTCAAAAAACTTACTTGATTTCTCTGAATCTTATATATATATGTTTAACATATTGTTAGATTGTCCTGTTTAGTAGCAAGAACTACATAAATGATGATAGAGTCACATGCACACGCGGCAATATTGCTTGAGTTTGCACTAAGCTGATGGTTCTATTATGCGAATTTTTCAGTTGGGTTTGAACTCACAGGTGAATTCGGTGAATCCCCTATATCTTCCCAGCATGGTCTTCCAAACCAGCCCTTTCTTTAATAAATCAGCTTACTCAGGATGATCGGACAGGACTCTGTGTGAAAAAAAGTTGCCCTTCCTTCCACTCCTGCAAAGGTGCGGGGCTCTGCTGTGTGAGCTGTGGGTTCTCTTGAAATCCCCCACAAACATTATTTTATTTACTTTTTGTTTTGTAGCTAAAAAGGGCATTTCTTTCAACCTAAGGAAGTTTTTAAGTAGCCTTCGCAATCTAAAGGAGTAAAACCTGTGCCCAGTTTATATACTCACTTTGCGTATTATCTTCTACCAGACGGAAGGCAGAAAAATTGAGTTTGATCCTTATGTAATAAACCCCCGAAATCAACCTTTGGAAGGAACGATGAACCCACACACATGTAAAAGGAGCTTAACTCCTGTTGTTTGTTTTTTCAGGAGCAATCCTTTCATTATGGAAAAACGCAGATTATATTACTCTGGTGAGCTCTCTTCGGGCATTTAAGCTCTGAATTCTTGTGAGGGAAAATAAAACATAAAACTTCGTTCCTTTTTGGAGAATCATCGAGATCATGGTTATTTCGTTTTTACGGAAATCAAACGATAAAAGCCATTTTGATTGGTGTTTTAAATTAATTGACCAAATTGTTTTTAGTCAGTGGAAAAAGTTGTTCTTTTTAACTGCTGAACATTTAAAGGGAAATTAAAAAGCTAATTGGGGCTTTTTGTAGAAATAGGTACTGATATCGATTCGAATTATTATTAGCAAAGTTTTTGCAAAAGTATGATGTACCTACATATATTTGCACTGTGTTTTCCTATAAGATGTTTAAGACTATTATTATAATCAACCACTTTATAATATAATTCGAAAGTAAAATGTTTCTTATTTATTTATATAGGAATTCTATAACAAAGGGCTTCACATTATTACAGAATTTGTAGAGCACAATCGGCTATTAAGACCAAATGTCGTATGATAGTGTACGATATAAGTAAAGAAATACATACATAGTTAACGAAATATTTTACAACAATTTAGATGGTATTTCTTGTTGAGTCTTAACCTTAATTTTTATTCGTGTCATGTCATTATGTACATATAAACATCAGTCCCCATTCCCTATGATGAAAAGAAGATTAAATTAAATTAAAAATACCGAGCTTGCACAGGAGGCTTAGAAGATCATGAGGGTCAGATGGATTTAGATTATTTAGAAGTTGTGCTAAAGGGGGAAAATTATCTTATATCATATTGTGATTAATTTGGAAGATTTGCATGAAAATCATGGAACGTTGAAAAAACTCAAAACGTATAAAATATGTGTAAATGTGCATCATATACTTTTAGTTTTGTTTTGTGGGAAGTACGTTTCTTTATACTATACTTATTCATTTACAATAATTATTGTTTTAACAAAAATTCAGTTAAGCAATAAGTTAATCTAAAGGAATTGTCGTGGAGTTTTTGAGTTTTTTTATTTTTATATATTTGCAAAATGTCCGAAAGTTGATTTCGAAAATGAACGCTTATATTACGTTCCCAAAAGAGCCTTTTATAAATTGACAAGAATGACTCTTTATACTCTATGTTCTAGAACATCTTTGATTTTGGAGTCCTCTTTATTTAACACCATAAAAAGTATGTAAAACAATTCTTCAAATTAAAAAGGGTTTTAATCAGCACAATTTTGGTGGCCTTAATTAATAATTGCAATTAAAACTGAACATTTTTTACTTACTCCTTTTAAGGATGGTTTTCTTTGAAGAGAGAATTTTAGGGATTGTCCCATTCAATCAAAATTTTAAATTATTATGGTTCAGGTATAATAGTGTTCTAATTTAGTTTTTATCTAAAAACATCCGGCCAACTACGTATTTTTTTCCTAAACTATATACAAATGCAAGACTCTACTTTTATTATGTATAATATTAAGAGGTTTACGATTTTTATCAGGATAACTAAATTTAAACTAAGCAAATAATTGTAGAATTAGAATTCATATTTATTGTGGATGTGGGGGATAAAAAGGGAAACAGACAGAAAATGAAGTCTCAACACTAATTTTGAAATTTGTTGGTACGAAACCTTTAAACCAATAATACTAGGGACTGCAAATTTAATAAAATAGAATTGTACTGTCATGGTTTTGAACAAGAAACGAGAGTATTCAAGGTGCTATCAAAATACTTGTAGAGTAAGAAGATTAAAAGTGAAAGGATAGTTCTGTGTAGAAAGCGGCAACCCCCATTCTTAAAATGAATAGAAACAGAAATTTTTGTGATTCGGACATGCGTCGTTCGACATGTGAAAGGGAAAATTTAGCTACGCCACTGCAATATTCCTTGGCAAGGACTTTGAGAATTGGAAAACTTGGTGAAATATATAAAAATCCGTGCCGTTGAGTGCGCGTGACGCCCTAACAGGTTGGCATAAAGTCGGGAGCTTTCGAAGGAAGCGTTTCGTGTTCGTCCTTAACGCAGATACCATTTTCTTTTTATACCGGGAAAGAATAAAATCCTAGACGGTTAGTTTTCTGGGTATTTAAGGCCCTTTTACAAAAATATATAAAAATAAAAATAAAAGACCTTTTGTGAATGGACGAATTTCTTAATCGATTCTCGGCCCCGAATCTGGTGCTGCTTGCGTTGTGGCAATTTAATTCTATTAGATTGCGAGGTGTAGTTTGAGAAGACAGGGCGCGTTTTCTTAGTCTTCGCCCAACTTTGTGAAGAATAAGGAAGAAGGTGGTGTATTGTCCATGGTTTTCAAAACAAGGCCTCACTCACCTGAAGGATTAAAATCTGTGGATTGAGTGTGTTTAAGGGTTTTGATGCCCATAAAAAAACACCCCCGGTTCCATTGTTTTGGGGGCTCTGTTCGTTCGTCGGTGTATCTAAAGTAATAATTTCCCTCCCCCGCTAAATATCTGGTGGATGTAGGAAAAAGGGAAAATTTTGTGTGGGTGTATATTGCCCAGAAATTTTAGCTGCAAGTGTATATTTTTGTCTTAAGCCTCGTGATGCCAACCTCCTCTCCTTGACGTACGAAGGGCGAATTGTCGTAGTATGTCCATGTACTCATTGTAGAGTGTGCAGTATCTTTGGTTTTGTCTAGTGCTTATACCTGAAGCTGGGGATACTTTAGGAGCACATGGTGTGGGAAAGACACCACGACGAGAACCACCACCATCATCATCATCGCGACAACCACCCCCAGCTTTATTCAAACGGAGGAGGACGCCAAACCGAGTGAAGGTATATTTAGAATTCTTTAAGTGTCGTTGAGTTTTCAGCTTTATATTATTTAGCTCTGATAAATTTTGCAGCAACTCCTATAAGTTTCCTGATTTATTATATACGGGGTTATAGGTCCTCCGAACGACTGCTGATGAAATTTCTGATTTCCTCGAGAAGAGTTTTCCCTTTGATATTCCACGTTCTAATTAACTTCTTCTCTTAGATAGCACGAAAAGTTCTGTTTTTGTAATTTTATCAGTTCTTCCGCTCCGATTGTATTTCTAGAAATTAAGTAAAAGAGGAAACCTTTTCTGTCCTTTCTAACTCTAGAAAAAGAAACTTTTTTCTCCTTCGGAATTCAACTCTCACTCACAAGGTATCTTATTAACCGTCTTGACATGAACTCCTTACTCTGAAGCTATATGTTAAGAAACAAGAATCTACGAAGGGTTCTGGGTGTTCTTTATATTTAATTGGAAGTACTTCAGATTTTCAGCGAGCACCTAGATCCCATCTAGATATAAGAAAAAGTTGTAGGTGTGGAACTGAATTATGTCTTTCCTGTGAACATTATGCTCCTTTATTGTGCTAATTTCTCACGAGTCACTCTGAAAAAGTTATATGTATGTACTAAAATGAGGCTTATTGACCATGACCTGAAGGATTTTCCTTCTATGGTTCTATAATGGTTTAAGGTGCTAGAAAAACGCATTAATTTTTTTCCCTCTTTTCAGGAAGAGCTTCCTAACTAACTTGGACTTATTACATGAAGCTGAGTCATCCATAAAAATATAACTTTCATGTCCGATGAAGCACTTTTTGATTTAGTAAAAAAGATCCTTTTACATCGGCCTTATTTTACGGCAGAAGGGTAGTTTTAGCAGACACCCTTCTGTATACCCTTTTTGCATGTTCGAAACCTTTTTCATCATTAATTCAAGAAAATCCGTCCAATTCGAAAGTGATAGAAACACCAATTGCCACCTTTTGATACATGATTCTATCTAACAAGTTAATTTTCAATCTCTTCCTCGAAAACATCGTACGTATTAATCTAATTATTTCTTTTTTTTTGGGTTTTATAAAAGTTTTCATCAAACTCCATCAAAAAAGTTATTTATCTCTTTTACATTGAGGTTTGGTAGTCGCGCAAATTCTGAGGTAGGTTTTTATTTTTTTTCATAAACCCATCAGGCTATTTTTTGCTGCGCCTGGCTTTTGGTTGGGTAACTTTTATATCTACCTGTACATCATCCCAGCGCCCCTTTTCACCCGCATCCTCAACACACTTTGGCACCTCTGGAGTATTTAATTAGCTTTTTTACTCTGAGATGCGCTAGCGTAGTTTTTTAGGTCATTTTCACAAAATGGAATGAAAGCAGGAAACTTGTATATCACGAAATACGGCTGAGGTTGAAGGATGTGGTGCTTATAATTCTGGTCTACCTCGGCATACACTAAAATGGTACATGGTTCTGTTTTAATTTTGAGTGGGCAATTTTTTTAAAATGTGTTTTTTATTAATTGTGATTGCAAAATTTGGTCAATTTATTACTTTTTCAGTTATTAGAACAGTTTCCTCTATTTAAAATTTACATAGTTTTTCTTTTACTAGTTGTATACTTAGAACTAGAAACGTTTATGTCTTTAAATATTTTAAGAATTTTCGAAATTTGGAATAAGTGATTCCAAAAATTTACTGAACTCCGGAATTAATTCAATAACAGATCGAACTAGCTATACATATTAAATATTCAAACTATGAATTAGATATACTGTGTTGTTCATAAAGAGTAAAAAAAGCAGGATACCCAAATAGCTGCCCCGTGTAATGTCAAATAGAAGTTGAATTGAATTAATTTTTTATATTATATTGGTACCGATTTATCTACATAACAAACAGATCAACCAAGCTACCATATTCGAATGAAATTCAAACGCTTTCAGTTTTGTTAAAAGTAGGTCCAAATTAGCACGATTAAGGTTCTTACAAGTAATGTCAACTGCTAAGCCTTTTTTGAGCGTATTAGGGACGTTATGCTTAAACAAGACAAGACTAGTAGGACTTATCTCACCAGATAAAAACTCGCGCCGCAGAAAACGAATACTATTTTTGATCAGAAAATATACTTTATGCTTGCCCAAGCTCTCAAAGAGCTAAGCGATAGGCATTCACTTTCACTATCAAGCTTTTTTAATTTTATGATTCAAGATACACCAGCCAGACTTAGTTCATGTTCCGTAGCGGTTCTCCAAACTCGAGTTCGTCCAGTTGTATAAGACCTAAACCAACCTGATGCGACCCAAATTTAATATCAAAAGAAACAATCTTAAAGATATTTTGTTGTAATTGCGTATTTTCTTTAATATACTAAAGTACAATATTAGATTAAAATCAAAAACAGAAATACGGGAGAGAAATCCAAAAACTGTCTGAAAAAGCTTGTAGTTAAAAAACTATTTAAATGTTTAAAATACATTGAGAACAAATCGCTTGTATAGCAAGATTAATTAGAAAAAAAATAAGGAAGTATGGAAATTGTACAGCCAAGCGAATTGTGCTGTGATTACTATGACTGTAGTTTTTTTTATTTTTTTGGAAAAAAATTTATTTTCTATTAAAATTTCTTGTCATATATGTATGTACATATGTAAATTAATTTTTTCTATAGCTAAATTTATTTTTGGACTTCGATCGCAAAAATGTTTGAATTTCAATTATGGTGCTTTTAGTAGTTATCTCTTAAAACAATCTTTCAAAATAAAAACAATTTGAAACTGTTTTGAGACAAGTTATAATTAATTTATTCTCGTCTATTTAACATAGGGGTTTAAAAACAAAATTCACCTTCGTTTCGAAGAGTAGCTTTTATTTTTCGTAAGATAGACATTATTTTAGTTGCTTCCCTTCTGGGTCTGATTTAAGAAAACGAATTGTATTTTAAATATACAAGAAAGAATAACAAGTTATTTTGAAGTCCCTTTTATATTATATATATTGAGGAGCAGGCAGAGATGAAAACTTTATAGATTACAACGGGCAAGTTTGAGTTTGTAAATTCAATTTCACTAAAAAGTTAGATGAAAGTTTGTGATTATAGATATAGTATCCAAGTATGTGCAATATACATTTAGCCAAACTAAATAAATAAGTGTGACTGTTTGGCAAAGTGAATTGTTAAGATAAAAATTTTTAAATTAATTGTTTTGTAAGTAGAACAACTACAAAACTACCAAAAGTTGCTGGTACAGAAATGAAAATTCTGTGACAAAATTCGTTTAGTGACATTTACAATTAAAAGTTTCCTTTTGTTTTCATTCTCACTTAAAAGGCACTCGTTAGCATATAAAATTGGTTCTCGTAAAATATGCATTAAATAAGGAATATGAAAAATGCATAAAAAAGTACTTATTTAGGATGCAACAGCTTTAAAATAATAATGTTTTTAAAACCATAATAGCAATCTCGCAATTTTCCGGTTTGAACCTTTGTAAAAGAAAATTGTTAAAGTTATAAGCTAAAAAATTAATTTAATCTCATTTCTCGATTGACCTGTTAAATAACAACAAGTACATAAAACTCGTTGCAGTCTTTGCAAAGTTTTTATAACATTTAAGGAAAACAAAATCATTCGAATTTTATCCCGAATTATTCAATCAATATCCCCTAAAATCATTCAGTACATAAATTCCTTCGCAATGAAAGCAGATAAAAATCAACAAAAACAGCAAATATGTATCAAAAACCAAATACCATAAAAGTACACATTGGAAATATTTTTTTTTTGGTTATTTATCCTCTAAAGGCTAATCCTGTATGGTCGTAAACAAGAAGTTTAAAAACGAAACATACACCCCCATAAGAGTGGGTGTTTGAATCAATAAAGAACATGCGAACTATTGCACAAAGTGGGAGTCGATAGTAAAAAAGCGGAGTTGAAACCACACGTCCGACTAAAGGTACACAAGTAATAATAAAAAATCGTAGACTCTTGATAGAACATAGATTTGTAAGTATGATATGAAACCTTCACGACAACCCTCGTACAACGACGTCATTTTATCACAGAAGGAAAAATATCTGAGAAAAGTGGTTCACATTGAACTCCACTTCTACTTGACCAGACATTTGAGACATTTCAGAAAATACTCGTGATTTACTTTTCAAGAGTAAAGAGTCCTTAATTCTACATCTAGACTATGTCAAAAGGATTCAATGGAAAGATAAAAGTTTGTCTTGCATTTTTTTTCCCGCTTATTCAGCTTGAAGACATGGTGCCAAAATGTAGCCATGGAAAATTCGATCAATGGAAATTCATTTACGTGAATGTTGCACAAACCTCAATCAATTGGGACACGGTGGAATTTGTATGTCTTCGTCATACTTTATCATATGTCTCCGCCGGAAATGTCCTTTTGTACTCAGAAGTGAGATGCTACTTCTTTAGAATTTGTAATTTGGATCCTTTGAGACTACAGAAGCGCACCGTCATTCGCCTAAAAGGTTTCGGGGTGAGACAGCTCCAATGTAGGTACTGTACTATTATATTGAATCATTATTCAGAAGACGATTCCTCAAGACGAGCGAGCTTATAGGATTAAATTTCCGCCGTCAGACTTATCCTGCATAGACACACACCTGTTTTCAATATTGTAGAACGATAAGGCGATTTTCGTTTTACTTATTAAAAAACGTAGTCCTTCCTCCCGGGTTATTTCGATCCATCGCATCGTCAAAACCACTTCTCTTTCAAAAGGGGAGTAGATCCCCAGGTGTGCTTTATCGTGATCCCGGAATCGTTAGCGTTTGTCGTTTCAATTTCTATTTCTCCAGGTCATGCGATAAAATCATCAGTTGCGTTTGGTGTATCAATTAAGGAAAACGAGAACAACGAATTTTCCGATTTTCATGTTATTAAAGGTTCGCATCTGATCCAAAGTTTTTCAATTTTATTTTTAAACAATATTTTAAAAGTTTAAATTATACTACGAATGTACCATGTATATAACTGTTAGAGTTGTATATGAAACGATAAATATAATAAATTCTCCTTAAATTAACTTTCCGATTTACTTATGTTTTTAAAAATAATTCCGATAGATTGTACAAATTTCGATTAAACTAGAATTCTCTCAAGCACGACAAACACAATTATCTGCCATGATACGTTTTCAATTAGTGATGTCAAAATAATTGCAGATAAGCACGCATTTATGTTATAAATTAATAGATGAACCGATTCCGCTTTTTACTTGCGATTAATCGAGCTATTGGAATTCTATTTATTAGGCTGACATTTTGCGTTAATACTTAATTTCCTGCTTGTTTAAAATGCTTCGATTTGCCATGTCGACATTTTAAATCTATATAGGGGCTAAATAAAGATATAAAATTCTATATAAATAGTATAATAATAATACATAAATAAATAGAGTAACTTTATTAACGATATAACTCAAATTTATTTATTATTGCAGTGTTTGTAGCCATGTCATTGAAAATCGAAATATTTCATCCCATTTTATTAGAAAATATTAATTAGGAATTTTTAGCGTTTATCATTCCAATTTCTACATCCCCAGGTCATTTGAAAAAGTCGTTAGTTTGGGTGGTACCAATTAAGGAAAACGGTTGCTGCCCACTTTGAATTGGAAATTGCACCGATTTTCCTTACTTTAATGTTCCTAAGAGCTCATCCCTTTCGGATACAAAGGCACCCTTATGGTCTCCAAGATATTTAAATCTGGTGGCTGTGGCCATCGATCGATCTGGGGGGGACTGTGCGAAACTCGATGAGCTTCATTGAGAATAGAGGCTGTGGTCTTATGAAATCTATGTTGTTCGCATTAGACGCTCGGCTGCCGTTACCACAAGTACCCGATAATTAATGCTTGTCTGCTAAATAATTAATTATTGGGTTCGATGTTGCACATTCTGTAAATCTTTTCTCTGACGTCGCCCGCAGGGACTCTCTTCTAATATTGTTCAAAATTGCGAATTAATATCAGAATTTAATAATATATTAATCATACCATGAAATATTATCGTTAGTAGAAACACACAACTGCGAGTAACTCTTAGATCCTTTTTATTCTGTTATCTTTATAATTCGTTTTGATATCGTATTATAAATAAAAGTTTCTATTTAATTTAACCATAATTATATCATTAATTTTTTTTTCTATTTAGTATAAAAAGACAAAAAAATGTCACGAAAGGATTAGATTGGTTCGGCTTGGAAATAGTTTTATTAAACTGTTATATGTATATATACATATATTAGAAGGTTTTCTTTGTTTGAATTTGCGTAAAAAGTTCACTCATCCTCTGTTCTTTATGTTTTTATTTTATATTGAAAATTTAAAACTGTCATAACAACATCCATGATGTTGCAGACTTTACAAATACATACTTACATCAGAAAATACTAAATGCTTTTGCAGTATTGATTAAGTTTTCGGATTTTATTTGAAATCTATAAGTTTTTCCACAATAAAGTGTCAATTCGTTTGCATTTTTAAAAAACAAAAAAAAAAAAACAATTACAGTCTACTATGGGCTATTATTATATACTTTTAAATTACTAAGCCCGTTATTTTGACGGGTTGTGGTATAATTTAATTGCCTATAGGTGAAATTTGTTATAGAAGTTAAAGTTACTGAGTGAAAGCTGAATAAGTATATGCAATTTTTATTTTATTATAGTAAATTCATTTTATCGTAATATAATTATGATGAAGCTCTAAAACAATATATACCTGATAGTAGATTTTTAAGTTAAAAAATTTGGAAACCGCCAAAGTGACGGGCGTGATAGTTCTTATATTAAACCTTAAACCATGAATTCTTTTACTGGAAAATTATAAAACTCTCAAAAATATACATACATAGTTAATATTCTAATTTAACTGAATCGTAACTGAACCATGGTCATGCTCATTCCAACTATTATCTAGCAGGGCAAGTCCCTATCCGGCCATTAACCCATTTAACCCATCATTTTTGCGAATTAATATTGTGTTTTTGTTTCTATTTGACATCACATGATGGATGTCCCCAAAACGGAGTTTTTTATATCCGTCATAAAGAAACTCACATCCCTTAAAAGCCTTACAGAACTAGCAAACTTAACGATTCAAGAGTGCGCAGCTCATTTACATTAAAATTGCATGATTCCAGCAAGTTCAAACCCCGCCAGAGTACAAGGCAACACACTCCTCCGTGATGTTGGTGAAAAAAACAGAATTTGTCGCCCGACCGGAACAATTCCGGCTCCCTATACAATTTCCGAGGAAGTAATTATGTTATTGTTACGGAGGAGGTCATTGGCTGTAACCGAAACCCAGATTTTTTTCTCTCCTCTATAACAAGAGGGAATCAGAAACCCCAACATTAATAAAAGGAATCGAACCGTATCGAACCTATCAGGGGGGAGGGGACAGAATCGAAGAATATGCTCGTCAAGTAGGAAAATCCAGGCATTACATAAAAGTGAGCATTGGATGAAATTTTATAAAGCACGGCATTATCTGATTTTATGATTCCGTCGATATCCCTTGGTGGTCCTTCAATTCATTTTCTGGGGCATATAAATTTTTGCACAGCCAACAATGTTGGGAATTAGTCGAAAGCATCGTCGTGAGAGTTTTAATTTGGTCTAGAATTGCCTTGATAAAGAGCCCCCTGGGGACTATCAGAAATAAGACCCCTGTGAAATGTCAGCATAATTCTGTCGACGGGTGTTCCAATTATCATATGCAAATTTTGTTTGAATTTACAATATTCAAAGCAGTCAACAATCGCAGTGGAATTAAGCAATATACGTACAGTGATGGTGGAAGGGAAGACTATCATTAAATCGTTAAATTGACTTGGCCTTGTGCCGCTGAGGGCAGTCAACACCCCCTAAAGCTATTGAGTTTAAAATGTCTACTTTTTATCATAAAAATTTAATGAGTGGTATGCTCCTTCACCTCTATACATATAGTATATGGTTTAGTGCAAGATATCTAGGTATACATATTAAAACATTGCGACCATTTTACTTACACATGTACAGGGTTATTACATTTTTAAACAACACGAGCTCAGCCGTATTATATAATTAAAACAAAAACGGAAAAGGGGATTACTTAGCAATTTTTCTGGATAACCTTAAACTAGATGTAGGGCAATACTAACCTGGGCCTCTTAAAAGGATTAGAGGGGTCTTCAGCCTTTTGTGAATTGAGATTAGGCTGCAGTGTTAGTAACTACTGCATATCCCCGAGGAAAACTTGTGGATGTCCGCTGGAGGATGTGAGGCGGGATAATAATTTTATCTAGTACCTAAAGTGCGACCCTTAGGAATAAATCGTGTAAGACACATACATTTAAAACATTTTAACGTTACCACTCCTTGTGGGAATGTAGACGATTTCTTTTAATTAATTGTACGTATAAAGGGGTATAGCGTGTATACAAATTTAACAGTAGAAGATCTATTATATGACCTTTGGCAATTTCACAACTGAAGCCAGTATATGAAAATACAATTACTTTAACATCTTAAATTGAAAGAAGACGAATCTTGTTTTAGATCTACAGTTTATAGATACTTATTCAATTCGGGTCCATAGGTACAAAATGGGTATAGTTTTGCACAGACTTTCTCTGTAGTGTTGGTTTCCGTCTTAATTAAAAATTAAGACGGAATAAATTCCTATTGTATGCATTTTTAATTTGTAGATGAATTTGTCTTACGCATAAATTTTTTTTATAATTATGATTTATTCGAAACAAAACGCTGCTTAAGCATGTATATTTTATATACAACTTATGGAAATTTAGAAAAGAAAAATTAACCGAGAACCTTATTTAACACTTTCCTAAATTCTTAGTTTATATTACAATAAAATAAAAAATAATTTTTGAAAGTGATTAATTTATATTTGTAATGTCTTTGTATATTACCTTTTTTTATAAGTTAAATAAGGGGAGACTAAAAAAATGGTATCTTAAAATTATTATAATCTGAAGGAAGCTTTTCACATATGTATGTAAAAGAATGAGATAAAATACAATAAATCAAAATGTTTTGCAACAGTTTTGAAGCATTCTTTAGTGTCCTGTTAAATTCTTAATTACTAGTTATAACAAATTTTAATTTGTAATAAGAATAGCTCCGAAGCTCCATTTTTTTGACAAAAATGAAAAGCCAGTTTCGTTGTTTTTATTTTCAAGTCCAAAATAATTCAAGCCCACATTGGGATTTTATTTTTCCAAACTAAGTCTATAAAGCTATACATATGTACATACAACGATAAAAATGGCGACGCTATCTTGAATTGAATTTATAAATTTTCCTACATTATTTAAATTTTTGTAATTGCAATCGTTCATTCTGATTGTGACGTATTTGTAAAAACAATTTTTATTAAATTGGAATATATCGATTTTCATATACCTACATTTCCAATCAAAATCACTGTAAAACAGATTTTGTATTATATTCTAAAAATATGCATACCGATAATGTTGAATTTAAGTTATTTCTGGTTGAATTTTTAATATCTGCTATTTTCCGAAAAATAAAATAATATTTTATGAGAATTAATTAAAGTACTTCTAACAATTTTCACAAGGGCTTATTGAGTTCTATTTCTTTCATCAAATCCACCACTGACTTCATTTATCTGCACAGCGAAAGTTCATTTTATTCGCGGATTTTAATTTTCTCAAAGCACGTTAAAACGGTTTGAAAAGCAGTAAAATGTTCGTAATTTCCAAGCTAAAAAGCACTTCCAAGAAATACAAATATTTTTGCAAAATAATCTTTCTTTCGACCCTGTAAACGCCACCGCCCGTCAAGCCTCCATGGCATTGAATCCAATTTCGGAGGTATAAAATATTTCCTCAATATTTTATGGCGAGTACTTTCTCATCCTGTGACCATCTAAAATTGTAAGATATTTTGTTACTACCAATCGCTATACTATAGAACGCTTCATTTCTCAGCTAAATCGAGGGGGAGGTATTTTCTTTCTTGATTCCCAGCAATATTCAAAACGACACGGGGGTGGATAAGGCCTGAGGGACTGGCATCATAAAAATGAGGACAAATCCAATTGAGTAATGCAATAAGTCGTCCTATCAGGTACGATTATCTTTCTTGTGACTAATAACCATTATGGGCGGCAATTAGCATTTTCTGGAACGACATAGCAATTTTGGAGCGTTAAACAAAACTCGGATTTTGCGATATAATTCTTGAGTGATTTACCGCCCGTTGAGCTGGTATAATTAATTTTCTTTGACAAAATCAGAGCAGATTTTAAGGAAGGAATCTTTTATTAGGAAAGTTCCGAAGGTATTTAGATAAAAAGGTATCAAAGTTTATATAAAGTCGTTCCTGTTATTTTTTTATTTCAATTTTAAGGAAGGGAGAGTACTGTTCCTGACTTAGTATATACATATATAATGTAAAATACTCAAGTTGTTGGCAGCTGCCTGGGCTTAACAGGCGAAAATCTCTGAGATAATCTCTACCAGAATTTTATTTATTTATATTTTTTCCCTTCTTTCATTATTTGTTGTTGTAAAACGTCGAGGTAATTAAGAAAAATGAAATTTTTTCGTAAAGCGGAAGGAATTAAATTTTCAAAAGAAGTCCTCCTTAAGTCGTGGAAAAATTTTTGAAAAGCGAAAACAACTTCCAAAAAAAATTCCCTTCCGGGAGATAAATTTGAGTGCTTTTCATTCAACAGCTCCTCTCTTTATGCCCTTAATTCTGGGCCTAGTCAAGTGGTGGGTTCGGCAGTGGGGGTGGCCCAATCAAAGGAATATTATTTATATCACGAAACACGTGAAGGAACGGAGGATTACCGCCCCAATCAACTTAAGAGAAGATTTGCCGCCTCGACGTCGAAATTAGTCATAAATGATTCGTTTGCGTCAGTGGAACATACTTGGCATTTACCCAAATTTGAGCATGAAAATTAAAGATTAGGTGCTTTGGCACGGAAACGTAATCTGCACAGGGGTTGAATTAAGTTAATTGTCACTACAGTTCCTTTTCCGCGGATGTTTTTCCCCATGTTCATACAAGTCCCTTCCAGAATGAATACAAAATCAAATGTCACAAGTCAACATCCAGGGCAGAATCGATCTCTGCGGCACCTCATCGCTGGACCGAGCTAGGGGAGGTAAAATCTGTTGCAATTAATTCAATTATCGCACCCATCCGACTTCATTCAAATTTGAATCCAAAACATTTTTGGGCTTGACCCTAGTTTCTCTAGAGCTTAGTAAGCAATTCGATAAGACCGAAATTGGCACAAAGATACTATCAATTACGTGGGGCTTCTTAAAGTCACCCAGGAGGATGTTCTGCTGCTGGAGAGGCTCATTAAGATTCTCTGGGTCATATTTAAAGGTTCAATATTTGCTTTGTCGACCTAATAAATCTCGACAGCCCCTCGGCGGGTCGTGACTCATTGCTGGCAATTTATTAAGGCATTTCGCTAAAAGGGTTCATTTGTACATTATTATCTTTATCTGGGCAGAAGATAAAACACACTGAACATGACGATATAGCACTGTCAGCACGCTACCTCGGTTACTGACACCGAATCATGAATCATGCGAGATAGAAAAGATATCATAAAATACAAAATAATTTCTAGTCATATGTACTATAAACATAAAATTACGTAAACGAACGCAAAAGTAATAACAAAAAACCGGATGGAACAAAAGTAGCACTTTTAGCAGTATCACACATCTAATCGCCTCATATTCATAGAAAAAACCCCCCATTTAATATGAATTTGTTTTGATTGATTTCGTACGAAAATTTGCAATGATTGAGGTTGCTCATGGGCTGCTTAAACATCTCATTAATCATCGCTCAAAATGAGCTGATTTTGGATATGCAGCAACTTTTATGATAAATGCACTAGTTGCCCAATGGCGCAAATCGATTATGCGGCCCCCAATCCTTCGATATCCTCCGGGGATATAAAACGCTTCGATCCTCAAGATTCTGGCCTATGACCTAGTTTAGTTTGCTACGAAAGAAATTATTTCTCCGTGCAACTGGAGGCTTTTATACAGATCCTATTGAAAGTTAATGATTCCCCTAGGTAATTTGTTCTGCGTGGTATTGGCATCAATATTAGAGGCTGGGTGTCCCTGAACAGGGGGATTAAAATTACCAAGCTAATCAGGATTTTGTATGGGAATTGTAATTATTCAGGCCTACTGCAGGCTGATACACATGTATGGTATATCTACCTCAAATAGCTTTTGTAGCAAATAAGTTATTATTCAGAGGTATTGGTTTTTTTATTGGATGCTAATGGATTAATCGTGTGAGTTTATTTTCGTTTTCGTTACAATTAAATTGAATTCTTTTTAAGAAAGAATGCCGATAAGTCAATGTTTGCCAACATTCTATATACATTATGTATAAACTTGCCTAGATTTTACCCGCTGGGAGTGTTGCCGGATATGACAGACTCAGACTTTTTCAAAAGTGCCTAAATTTTGTTTAAGAAGTTTAGGGATTTCGTTGTTTTGAAGTATTAATCTAAAAGGCTTTATACATATTATAGGTATGTTGTTTTTCTAAAAGTTCATAATAAGTATATTGCGAACAATTTCTTCCAGATAGATATAAATACCTTGTTTTTGTTAACAATTTTCTACTATGTTTGCCCTTTTTGCCCAAAAACGCAGTAAAAGACATTTATGTTTCTTAGTTTATTTAGTTTTTTAAGGTTCTGTACATCATAATATTAGAGGAAAACGGGAACACTTATAAATCTTATATACTTCTATAATAAATTTATGTCTAGATTAACATAATGAAAAGATAGTCATTCAGCATCACTTTATACTATATAAGACTCCCTCACTCACTAATCATCTAAAACTATAGCAGGGTAGTTCCTGGTGACCTACAATTTTGAAATTTAGGCCGAAGAAAGTGTTACAAGTGAAAGAATAACTCCGAAAGCTATGAATTTTGAACTCTGTGGAATTTGTTAGTTAGTCAAATTTATCTATACATGATTAATTATTATTCATTATGGTTTAAGAGACATAGTGTTTTCTCCATCATTCAAATTATATTTTATTATATTATAGTTTATATGAAGTAAGTACGCTTTCGTTTCAATACCCAGCTGAATTTTTGTTAAACGAACATTTTAAATTAATCAGAAAAACCATAAAATACTGAGAGATTCAGTAGTAAAGTCCAACAAGGAATTCTCTGTGATTTTTATCATTTTACTTAAATCATCCGCATATTCATTATGAATAAATAAACTGATGAAATTTACGTCACTTTTCACTTTCTTCTTTCGCTTACACTAGTCACTTTCGCTATTCGCGCGCCATCGTTCGAATTAAGAAGTTCTCATAAAATGTACATTATATCACCTTATATGCCACTTGAGAAGAGCAAAAACCACCGCGTATTATCACATATCACACACAAAACCTGGATGAAGAGCGTTCTAAAAAGGTATAGGCACATAAATATTTTCTTTACCTAGCAGTTGAAAGAAATAGGCTGTAATCATAGCAGCAAAAATATAAAATATTGTTTTTATTGCTTCCACGACGGTTATATATGGATATATTTCAGGTATATCATCTTAATAAAACCAGGAGGTAATAAAGCATAATTAAATCCTTTACGAAGTTCAAAAAGTGCCAGGAAGGCCCAAAATATTTACCCCAAATTTTGGATAGATTAAGTTAAAGAGTTGGTTCGAGTTGACCAGTAGCTTTGACGGTATTAATTCTAATTTGAAATTAATAAATACATATTCGTGTCATTGCTTTAAGTGGGTAAAAAATAAGCGTATTTTATTTTCATAATATTGAACCAGTCCAACAATTTTATATATCAGATTTATTTGATCAAACTCGTGCCGGAAATTTAGGCCAAACGGAAACACCACAAATGAATTACTTATTGAATTGTAAAATCACGGGCAATATTTAAATAGATAATTTAATTGTTTTTGTATAAATATTATTTTTGGATGAATTGTCATGATAATTGCCAGCGACTGCTTCATTCGAATGCCTACATACTATTTAACTGCAATTATTTGCCTTTTATCTAGCCTATTTGCTTTGTGCTGTAGTGTTACTGCATTGCGTTAGGCATAATTCAAATCATTTTGGCTGTAGAATATTTTCATATTTTCTATATTACATAGTAAAGTTTTACTCACAATCTCATTAAGATCAGAAAACTAGTTACGTTTATACTTTGGGTTTTTTGAGCCGTGTAATGAACTTTCTTATATTAACACAGGCATGCGAATGAAATGTATCAGCATTTCTCTTAATAAAAATCTATGTTATTACTCAAAAATTCTAGTATAAAGTGAAAAACTGCGTAATTTGACAATAGCTTTCTTATAAATGGTAAGAATTATTTACTTGACGAGTAAAATAACCACTGATGCATAAATAGAAATGTTATTTCGAAGAGACCCTAATTAACTTATTTATTTTCTAATACTCGTAATATAAAATGTAATTTCTTCCAACTCAAGTGTAATTACTTGATGAGTTTAATAATATGTATACATATAATATTAGTCTTAATTGATCGTATTAATTTTAACTGATCTACTAAGGCATAATAAAGGTGCTTTTGGTTCATAGTTAGTTATAAGTTTGGCAAACATAGCTCTCAAATTCACTTCCTATACAAAAATAGCAAAAACAGAAAAATTTGAATTACCAAAAATGTTCGTGTAATCAGCACACCAAAAATTTATAAGAATAGCTGCTTGAACTTCAAAAGGATAATTCGTTGTAGAATTGGTTTACTGCATTAAGTTTTCGACATAAAACAACTGATATATGTTTTACTTTACATAAATTGTATTATTTAGTTTACTTTTGTTTAATTTTGGTAATAACTACTGCTGATATAGATTTGGTATATACATCCATACATGTACATGTAATCAAAATCAGTGAATGAAAGTAGATTCCAAATCATCAAATTATAATAATCCTTGTAATAATTTTTGAAAACTTCTCTATATAGAGAGATCGAAATAGAAAACGAAATCACATAGTAGCCGTTACGATGCTGTTGATACACAAATTTTTGTATTTACATAGTACTTATTAATTATAAAAAAAATGTAGGAGGGAAGGGATATATGTACATACATATGTATAAGAACACAAAAAAACTGTTTATTGTTTACTCATTACGTAGATAGTACAACATGGTAATGTAGGTTTTTAAGCGCAATGCAAAAATAGTGAAAGAAACTGTTCGTATAATAATGAATATTTTATTATTGGGAACGGAAATTTTACACTTTTTGATGTGGTCACCTCGGCGGTCCAAACAAGAGAGAGTGACTTCAAAGGCATGGCCTCCTAACTCCTTGTCCTAGAGTGTTGCCACACAAACTGATTGTCCTAGAGTGTAGCCACAGTATTTTATAATAACATCTTTTAAGCATATTGATATTGACTTTTTGCGGAATCTATAAATTTAAAAAAATCTCTTTCGCTTTCCAAAGAATTTGTATCTATCGAATTGTTCGTCAAAACTATACATTTATATTAGCGTAAAGCTTGAAATGTGCAAATATAAAAAATATCTTAAAAATAATAGACTATTTTGCGAATAGGCACACCGTCAGAAATATTGTTATAAGTGGGGATAAATTGGACAAAGGCAAGAATATAATGAAATTATGGGCATTTATCACTTAATCGTGGAACCGAGCATATGGCAAAAGAAGATAAAAACTATCTTTACGATGTCCTTGTAATACCCATAAATTTAAATCGACTTTTTCCACCTTGTTTTCAGTAGATGGTTCTACATCTTTACCGCATAATGACCCAGTGAAAATTTCATAGGGCGCTTTCTCCTTTTTCATTAATTTTAATACAAATATAAATTAATGATGTGAGTGGTAATGGTCCTCCATAGAGGGAAAGATGCAGAGGGCCAAACTTTATCCGGACAATAAATATAAAAGTTTGCAACGAAAATGGCCATCATATTTTGTTCATCCGTAACTTCTAATTTCTAGCAGGGTTTTTAGCATCTGCATATTTCCATAACTTTCGATTGTTTTCATTGGGATGGAGCCACATAAAAGTTAACCGCCTTAATTTGCACAAAAAATAAAGTGAAGAAAATATATGAAGAATTGTTGTGATGCTGGGCCTTTGTAGGATCATTCCACCCCCGGAGTCATAAAAGATACAGCCATAAAATTAAGGCCAGATGCTAGACCCAGCCGCTCTAATTTTATAACGTAATTTGGGCGTGGATATTGATGTCCGCCGTATCTCTAAAGACCTGTAATGTGAGTACTTTCAAATCCTCAAGATGAGTCTCCTTCTTGTTCGTTTTTTTCGGGCCAGGCGAATACCTTGAGGGGGTGGCGTTTCAAAAACGTGAAATGCCTCGGAGTTCTGTCAAGTGACACTCATAAAGTCACATAATCTAAAAGGGAATACTTGAAACGTTTCTGACCCCTCCCAAATGTCCATGAGGGTGGATATTCTTCCAAAAAGGAATTATTCAGTTCGTAACAAGATGCGTTGTGTCAATTTAAGAGAAATTTTACACCAAGGGTCCTGTAGAGCTGCTGTGCGGTATTCCATTTCGAAAAAAAATTTCGCTGAAAATCAAGATGATTTTATTACATGACATTCAGTTTGGAAATGGGCAGATCACGCTCGCAGGAAAGGAAAAATGAACATTTTGGATAAGACTCGAGTGGCACGAGAGATAGTTGAAATTTCACGCGCCACTGATCAATTTCATTTCACTGATGCCACGTAGAGTTCAAGATTTATGCGGGAAATCACCTGGCAAACATCCCTCGAAACACCCACGTAAAACGTTTTCTTCTGGTTGCCCAGACGTGCGCACATGCACAAAATGCTCCGCCCTTTGTGCAACTGACGTACGATTATTGAGGTCGTAGGAGCGTTCTAACACCTTTTCTATTTAGCTGTAGAATTTTGCTCATCTTGCACGTCTTCTTCAGTACCTTTACTTTTGCATTGTTTAATCCAATTTGGCCCAGATTGCTCTTTTTTTAATACTCTCCATCCAAATGCGAAATGGAGATTGACGAACCTCCTGGAGGCATTCTTTAGGCGTTCAGGTGCCGACAAGAGGGTTAATTAATCAATTAATACCTTTCTATCCCAGAGGACTTTTTATTTTCTGCTAGGCAGATACGCGTAACCCCGCACTGATCCCTCCAAATTCATCTGGAGGTCGGCTTTTACCTAATTTAATTATCTGGAAAACGTTCTTAACAAGAAAAGCTTATCTAATCTTTTTTGCCAATTTAACTAAATTAGTCGTAATTTCTTTGACTATAGACTAACTTAATACGCATTGGTTCCAAGAATTGGGGTTTTTCTTGAAAGCACCACGAGAAAGCAGATTATTAATTAGAGAGGTGAATTAAATATTAAAGTACCTAAATTTTGAGAAAAATTAAAATAAAACAAATAAGTTACAAATTTTAAACAACCTCCAGAAAATTGATATTTCTTTTCCAAAAGTAGGTATTATAATAATTTAAAACTCTTCTACTGAATAACCGGCTGAAACTGGTAGAATACAAGAAATTAAATAAACTACTAATTGTCGGTGGTATTCGTGACGATAAACTCGAATTTTGACTTCATATAAATTCGTTAGTCAAGAAAAGTAACTCTGTTTTTGGTTTCAATGCGCTAATCTAACGAGTTTTTGTTCGTTGGACTAGTACGGGCAATTTTGGAATATGCTAGTGTGGTATGGTCGCCTTATTATTCTTTCCTCATTTTTGGAGTCAAAGCAATTCATATACAGAAATTATTTCTTCATTTTGCTTTGCGAGAATTCTCGTCAAGTAATCTTCAGAATCCTTACCAAACACGGTTTAAATTATTGAATCTCCAAACTCTGGAATATCGACACTTTTCCAGAAAAAATTTCTCGTCAAATTTCAATTGACATAAAATTCAGATAAAGAATAATTTTAAAAACACGTGCAATCAGTTTAATATATTTTTGTATTACTTCATTTAATTTATTCTCTTTTGTTTTATATAGCAACATATTCATAAAAATAAATAAATAAATTCCATTACTTTTACCGGAGGTCTTACGTAAATGAAAAATCAAATTCTTCCAATAATTCTCTGCTTGGTTTTAAAGCTAAACTAAACCATAGTGTACAATTATTAAACTGAATTAACAACCATACCTTTATTGGTATTCTATTAAGTTTTAGAACATAAATTTGTAACTTGATACTTGACTCTTGGTGCTTGAATTTTTCTCGAATGTCTTAAAATTTTATTAATTTCATATCAAAAATGTATATAGATATGTAATCACAAACAACAAATTGTATAGCAAAGATATCAAATGCTCTTATTTTTATTTTTATTTATTTCACACTTTATTAATTTGATAGACTTTTCACGATATTGGCAAACGTATCCCCTATTAAATGAAAGAGAAAATGGCAATTTATTCTTATAATAAATTACTACTCAATGAGTGTTACATTGCTTTTGCAAAGCATGAAATATATGTATATGCCATTTAATTAAAATGAAGAACAATAAATTGTTACCGAAACTAAACTTTATTTTAATGTAGAATTTGTACTATTAATTATTGCGAAATACTCTCCACAAGTATTAAAGCTTAACAATGACGTGAATGTTCATAAATACAAAATTTAATTTTACGGAGTAGGTATATTCCAGCCAACCACCATGAAGTGTAGACGGGAGCTGATTTTTCCGAAACAACGTGCAATATGTACTTAATTACAGCGATTAAATTACTTTAGGTAAACTTTATGTAATGTGTTTGCCATAAAATTTCCTCATAAAATTAGAGCTGCGTTCTACGAAACCTATCAAAGTTTTATATATAGCCTCTGAAGTGCACGCATTAAAAGTTATGAATAACAAACGAAGTATGAATAATGACTTGAGTTTTATATGTTTCATATTAATATATTTCGGGTTTGAAAGCTATTCTCCGTAATTCCTTAAAAATAACCCAAAAATTGTCGTTAGTCTCAACCACATTCTATCTATTTTTATTCTTATTGTTATAATTCAATTATCATTTAAAACTCCTAAATAGAAATTAAGGAGAAAATTAACACATGCAAATTCGTTCTGTCGTTTAAAATTGCGCAGATGATCATAATAAATAATTCAACTAAAATATATCGCTGACAATGATAAAAAAGGTCTGCAAAGGATCATGTGTTCTGTGGTATTTAATTTATATTTAGTGGAAAAAGCTTTTTGATTATTTAATGTATGAACATTTGTTTTGACATTTTTCCTTGTTTCTCATGAAATACTTAGAATTTGAATGGAAGAATGAATAATACCTATTCAGAATTTAGACACTTTAGACAGCCGTTTAAAGTTTTTATTGTCGAAAGTTTTTGTTTTAAAATAAACCGACATTCGAAACGTGACACTATTTTTATTAAACAGACATACATATTGTATGTAGACGTAAGAGATAAATAAAGTTATTGATGTTTAAGATTTTAAACTACTATTTTGTATTGGGGCTTGGGCCATCCGGTCAAAATGCAGCCGATAACAAATTCTTCTAATTTGACTAACTAATTTTATCGTACTAAAAAACGCAAAGTTTAAAAATACTTCATAGTCAGTGTGATTGGTGTGCGTAACTTTGACTTGCACCTGTCTGATTTAAAAAAATGTCAGACTATACTTGATGCTTTCAAATTTTGTAGATGTGAGTGTGGAATGTAAACGATAAACAAAGTTTTACAATTCCAAAACCCATGGAACAAATTTCTATTAAATACCAAAGATCAACGGAATTTCGTTATAAATTCCATACATCCGCACTATACGCGAACGTTCGGGCTCCATCAAAACAAGGATTTCACCGGCAAAGTTGAAATATTCCAAATCACAGAAGGATGAATTCTGTCGACCATGTTGCCATTTTAATCTCATCTCGGGATTGTGACCCGTCGTGCATGGCAGAGATTAAAAGTTAAATCTCATTAAAATCACTTCCGCCCTTCAGGTGACACACCCACGCTTCGTTTTACATGACATTGCGCACCAGACCTTGTCTTTTATATAAAAAACAAAAAATATATGCATATAAATAGTAATAAAAATAAAAGAAAATGGCATATTTCACTTCAACAATTCGTCATGCGAAATAATTTCACATTTTTCGTCGCTTTCGGATTTAGTTGGGCAGGTCCATCAGGAGAATGTAGGATAGTCCCAGGCGGATTAAGAGTGATATTAGTAAAGTTGATTAACAGATTACAACAAATGAATAATTAGGTTTTGTAAACAAAATCTTTAATTCCTTTGTAGTGTTTTTATTATACTCATATGATTATCATATATTAAAAAAAAAAACTAATGTAGGAATTTGTTTTGGCTTTATTCGGATTAGTATTTACATTTCATGAGTGTGCTCATAAAAGTTCCCTCTTGCAAATTCTGCCTTAAGATTTTAAAATGAAATTTAGAAGAAGTACGTGTGTATTAGTATGTATGTGAATAAAAAAATTTCCAGAATAGGTACTGCTATATTTTGTACATCTATGAAAAAGTATCTTTCGTTTGATATATGTTTCATTAAGATACGTGCAGGCGAAATAGGTTAAAAAAGGATCACAAGTTTTGGCTTTTCCTATTAATATAGAAGATATAAGATATTTACGTATACTATATACTAAAATGGTTATTAATAAATGTACTTGTTCTTCAGGATTTGAAGTTGATCGTAAGTTTTCAAGAGGTGTTCCTTTGAAGTTACAGTCCACTAAGCTAAAGAAGTTAAAAACGGACTTGGGGAAGTAATACAAGTGCTCTGATGAATTTGGTGCTTAAGATTCACTACAGCAGTCTTATGGATTGATGAAGTTTTCGACCGAAATATACGCCTCTCTAATTAATGTTATATTAAATGCAAACATCAATCGAGTACACACTTCCAAACGAGCCCAGCATAAGAGCATTTAGACAGAGATCCCCAGTCGCGTCAATCCTCGGAGGACCTTCCGCGAACTTCGACCCTTAAGCCTTCTTGCGTCCTCGTCGGTATCCTTCCCGACGCGCATTCATTATCTTGGCAAATTCCGTGCACATAAATTAACCGAGAAGCCAAGGAGACCTGTGAGAAAAGTCAACAGATGTACTACGCCCCGCGACTACAACCATACGTTCTTAGTTAATAGGAAGGACGAAAATGGGGGCCCGATCTGGAGCTCATGTGAGCACTCCGGCCAATTCAGAGCATTTCCAGGGTGGAATATGAAAAATCGGGTCTTGGAGTGGGCTGAAGTTATCACATAATTAAATATATTTTGCTGCAAACAGTTTTATACAAATAGAAGATATGGGATGTAATGAAGATGCAGCAGTCTTACCCTTTCTGATTGGATGGGTTCATGCCCTTGCTAGGGTTTTTGTTTTTGTTTCTTCTTTAAATTGATCGAGGGCTGAAAGGAATGAAATGCGAGAATGAGTCGTCCTTCTTCTAGCCTGTTGGGCATTTTAACCTTTTCCACAAAAGGGCTGTTGATACCCTCGGCTTAGATAAAGCGACCTCTACGGTAGATGTCGCTGCGATAGACAACAAGGACAATGATGTCACATAGTCACGAACTCTCGGTGACGTCCTGAGAAGCATGGATATATTTAATTAAACGTTAGCATCTGCCCACACCATGTTTTCTAGGAATCCTCTTATTTTCTAGAAAACAAAATAATATCCTTCTCCCCACGGGAACCCAACTCCACACTTATGTCTAAGTATGTGCTGCTGTGTTCAGCGAAGTGGAAGTATTGTCTTATTCCTAGACAGAAAAGTACCTATATAGGATGAAATAATTAGGACAAAGTAATTTATGGCAAAGGGTGTTAGATATTCGTTCTAATAAGTGCAAGTCTCGCTTGGAAGATAGGTACTTTTTATGCTATAGTATGTATATCTTTCAGGGACTATCGAAATAAGTAGGTAATACCGATTGTGTATCTCAAAATCTTGCTGTGATTGACATCACTAATTAAAAAGCATCGTACTAATTTTAAACTTGTATTTAAATCTTATTATATAAATTATTTTAGTCAGCTAGTCAGTACTAACCAAAAATTAGATTTTAAGTATCTTACTTCAAAAACTCTTTCAAGTCGAATTTTGTTAGAATATAATCAATTTTAAATCAAAAGAAGGTCCTTGATATTAGATCTACAATTTAAATTTTCAAATTCATATACTGACTGATTCAGAAAACTGCCATGTTCCTACTTGTTGTTGCGAGATTTAAATTAAAAAAACTACCTATAAGTACGAGTATATCATATTTGCATTTCTTTGAATTAAAATTGTGTTAAAAATCTTGCAACGGATATAAGACATGAGGATTTTGTAATTATTAAGGACATTTTGGATCTCACTAATAATATAAATATGTTTGTTGCTCATTCAACTCTAAACGCTGGATCCGATCATTTTCATATTTTGGGTGAAGATTCTTCATACTACGGCCCAACATACATATGCGAATTGAAAATCTGAAGTGAAAATTAGTACTAGTGGTACATTTTGGTTACTAAACTCTAACCTAGCATCAAAGTTTGTCTTTGGCTTCGTTAATAGGAATTTATTCCTTGCTTTGCGGTTTGGAATTGTTGTTTTAGTTACAAATTTAAAATATGTTCCAAAAAGCTATTTTTCTCTATTATAGTGCAAGCGATATGACTAGTAAAATATTTTATCCCAAAAATATTTCTATTACTCAAACCTTTTTCATTTTTCTCTAGAAAAAAATCGGAAGTTCACACAGACGAAGTATTAACTGGTATAAATTGTAGTCTGCTGAGTATTTCTAACGTGATTAAATTTATTACATATGTATGTATGTAAATCAAGCAGGTTTAGTCGAAATTATAATAGGCAAATCGTCCAATAATTATTCGAAATCTTTCTATAATGATTCCAGATAGGTAACTCGAAATCAGCGATTCTGAAAATCCCTGAGTATCAATTTTCCTGTAACTTTCCTGCCATTTTCGTGTGCATTTGTTGAATATCTAGTTTTCCCTCTGCTCATATTATGGCACTAAAAAACAATTATATAAAGTAGAAATAATGTTAAAAGAAAAATAATTTCATGAAATAAGAGAAACGTATATTCGTTCTCATAAAAGCAAATGTTGGTGGGAATTTATCCTTTGTCTAGCTTCAACTCCAAAGAAAGGACTCAGGCCAGCCATTATGAGTCGAGGACTAAGCCGGGGTCCACTTGAGTGCCGGAAGTAATGAATAAATAGCGCTGGAGGCGCTCGACTGTCCGTTTTCGCTGCAGCGGCAACTACACCAACACCAGAGCAAATGGAAGGAAGCAATCGCTGAAATTAGAAAACACAGACGCATAATAGCACTTTTCCCGTATAGTGATGGGTCGGGAAACACCCCACCGAAAAGGGAGCTCCTTCGGGTTGGAATTCGTAACGAGTTTTCGCTGAATTCTTATACAAAAGCCAACGTTCGCAGTTGCGAAGGTCAAAAGAACATGTTTAGTTTTTGTACAGGAGCCCGAGAAAACAGGAGCAATTATAACAAAAAAAAGTGGGATATTGTTTTGAAAGAAGTTGGAAAGTGAAAGCCTTCAAAAGAAGCATTCGTGTCCCAGTTTCGGGGCAGTTCCCGGAAATCCTGAACACTCATAGAGCTCACCCGACCGGACCCCGGGATATTTAGCAGTGCGGTCGGGCGTAATTGAATACTTAGACTTTCGTGCTGCGCCAGCTATTGCCGAGTCAGGGCCCTTTCGAGCAAACGAGATAAGGCGAAATTAAACCTATTTGTATAAAATAATAATATTAATTATTAGGTACAGTCTCTGGGCTTGCAGCTCTGCTCTACAATCCCTTTTCCGAGGCAGGATCCAGAAATCCATTGGAGCACGCTGTTGAGTCTGGCTTAAGTCGGACTTAGGCAAACGAATGGTCCGTAATAAGTGCTCTCTCGAGTTTTGGGATTTCTGGAGGATTAATACAGCACCAGAAGGATTAGGGCCCTTATCTGTGTTGGGCACGATATGACTTTACGCGGGATACAAATCAATTCAAGGGAAGTTGATAAATTGTTTTCTTGTGATAATCAAGGGTCTTAATAAAATCTTCTTGCCCACATATCGCTGAAAGTCTTGAAGCGATTATCAGCGATTTTCCTGAGGCATATTCACGTGTCAAACTCCGAGTCCTGCAAATGCACAATGGCCTCGTTAAATTTTGCATGCTTACATTTTGCAGACCAGTAACGAGATTCATCTGAGTATCTCAGGTTTCCGGCTTTCATGAGTAAAGGCATCAACTTGAGTGACAAACCTGCCTGCTCTACTGAGATTTAAGGACATGTTTGCACTGTCATGATTTTCGTTAAATTTCCAGAAGGCTTGACCATTTCACCCGGGTATGACTGTCACAAAATAACAAAGGATGTGAGTTTAACACAGATGCAAATTTATTATTATTTGTTTTGCTTTGTTTTGAACATTTGACTTCATACTAGGTATTATATATAAAGTGTTGCTTTCAAATTTGTTTTAATAACTATTTCATTATTTTTGAAAAGTCAAATTGCTAAAAGCCAAGGAATACAAAATGTGAAGTTGCTACGAAGAAATTATTTTTGAAAAATGGAGGCACTGTGTTTGAGATTTAATTTTTACCAGACTACCTCAAAGTCAAAAGTCCTTCATTTGACCATAGCTATATTCTGACCACAACCGTACCTAAGTATAGATCTTAGCTTAGTAAATAGTCTAGTTAGACGCAAATTATTAAATAGCTTTTTAGAAGACTAAATTCCTATGTCAGATTTTCTTGTTTAATACTTTTCACATTAAACAAATGAAAACCAAGATCGGTCTTAACTTCAAATTATATTTCTATTATCTAGAAATCGCTTAATTTTTATAGTCGTAATTTTTTTTATATCTATCTCCTATATTTACGATTCAAATTAGTACATTTCATTAAACAAAAAAAAATTAATCTGGTAGCTGTAAAAGAAAAATGTTTTAGTCAGTAAAAAATAATGTGTCTATCTTGTTGTCTTGTTGTCGTGGTAAGTAAAAAAAATCAACCGGAAGCGGAAGATGAACATTAAGATATTCCAAGAGTATCAGAATTTGTAATGTATTCAATTCCCCCCGGGAACAGTTCCCACCCTCCTTCCAACGATGGCAGCCACATAAATCTTCACCCTAAAGAAAAGCGAAGTATCATGAAAAGATTTTGAGAAGACTTCCCACTGTCGTCGTAGGCAGACATGAACTCAAAGACATTCACTAAACTCCGAAAAGCTCCTTAGTCCCTTAGGTGGCTTTATCTGATTCTACCGAAGCCAATTTCCATTGAGACTACTTTCTGCGGAGATGGAACGCGATCAAAATTAGCATTTCTCCCAAAATGACCTGTATTTTGGGATAAAAAGAAATTATGCAGGCATTTTCGGAATGTCCCGACAGTTTTTCTATTTTCGAATTCTACTCCCGCACATTTCGCACTCCCGGGAGGGAAGAGGACTTCATGATTTACAAGTAAATTTACTCCTTAACATCCTTCACGAGCACGCATCCTTGAGAAAGTGTGGCACGTACTTAGACTTTGTAGAACACACTTGGCGTATGAGTTCGGCTTAATTTCAGAAATGTCGACAATTTCCGTGCCTTCGCCCATTTATAATGCTCCAAATGACCAATGTGCGCCAAGCGAACGCTTTCCTAAATATGAGTTATAGCCCAGGTACTTCGGAGCACATTCGAAATTTGCAAGCATTTGTCAGCATCTGTAGTGTCTGGTTATCACGTTCCACAATCACAGTAACTAGACCAGGTCGTTTAATTGGATTAATACCCAAAAGCTGAGCGAGCGTTTGGAGAGTTGTTAGAGCTATTCGACAAGATCATAACCCATTTATTAGAGGAACTTTTGAAATATCTAGGTGACACAATCTTGCTTTTCTTCCTGGTGGGAATACTAATAGACCGTTCACATCCATTCCATATGTGCTTGGATATACCAAATAAGGACACAAATTTAAAACAAAAATATTATTATGTTTGCAATTACAGGCGACACTAACGCAAAACGTTGAAATTGTATACTCATTTATTTTATATTTCTAATCAGTATTTTTGCAACGCCATTATTTAATATTTCATTTTGTATTATAGTTATTAACATGATTTGTATTAGACCTCTATGGGCTTGTCTATCTTACAAGCAACTTATTGAATTGTTGACATTTTTTTTAAATAATTTAATTATTTGTCAATATAAACGACAAATTTTTTGTTTTTGTAGTACTATATTAAAGACCTAAAATATGGGTCTAAAATTATAATAAATATCATAAAAACTGCTCTGATATCAAACGAGTTATTGAGACAAAATAAACGAGTCCAAATTCAATGTGCTTATTTTCAAAATAAGAATAACAAGCATTGGCTATGTTAGATGTAATAATATGAATATTATAATAGTGTAAAACCTGTAAGCCGATGTTATATTAAAGCCACAGTATGTATTCGATATTATAAAATTTTTAAAAACATCGAATTCATTGTTTGTCTGAATTTATAGGCTCATATTAACAATAACATAAATATTGTTATAGTTAAAACAAATATTTGACCTAAACTGATGAAAGAATCTTTTGCATATTATATCATATTCAGCAAGATAAGGACATTAATTTTCTAAAGAAAAAACCAAAAACTGAAAAATAAATCAGTCAATTAGTAATACCTCTAAAGGAGGTGTTTCATCATATATTTCTTAAATTATATCCTTATCACTTATTAACAGATAAAGATAAACTAGTAAATATTCCATCAAAATCAAATTTGAGAGTTCAAACTTTCATCATTTTGGTGTAAATTAAAATTTCAAAAACCAGAACTTTAAGAACTGAAGAGTCTCTCAATATTGAACTTTTTGTAAATGAGAGTTGCTTTCTACGTTGTCACATTTTTCCTCCAAATACCCATCGGCCATTCTAATATGTATTTATTTGAAAAATCTCTTTAATTGTTATATTGACCTGAATTATATTTTCGAAAACATTCATTCACTAAATTGAAGCTTAAACTGAATTGGCTCTTGCAAAAACGTTTGAGAATATTTTTTCCACAATGAAGCAGTGAAAATAAATGTGAAATTAAAAAATGAAAATAGCTCTCTTATCGACACTACGTCCTTCATCAACTTTTATTTTTTGTTCTATATTAAAAAGTGCCATTTCACACGTCAGGTGCACTTCAAGTTTTCATGAATGATTCGTGCCAGCGCATGAAACTGAGCGGAAGTTCGTAAATAATGGAAAGACCGATTGTCATCGACAATGATAAAAAAGTTCGGTTTCAAAAGGCTTCTACGCAGTTTTTTTAAAAAGTTCTTTATAATGGGCATATTTTTTGAGATAAAGTTGAAAATATTTTTTTTGAAAGTATGCACATAAAGTTCATGTAACAAAAAAAAAAGCTTTATTGTGAGGAACAGAGGTCGTATATTATAATTTAGAAGTTTGAAAATAACTTTAGGGCTACGAATTTGTAGATTATTACCTGTATAAGACTAGGAATATAAATACACATATACGTTACTATTGTTCACAAATTTTTTTTAAAATTAAATATACCTCCTGTAATTGAAGAGAACTATATTTTGTTAAAAAACCGAGTTGACTATACCTTTTCTATATTATATTAAATTAGTAACTTATTATATTAATTGTCTTTTTAAAACCGTTCAAAATACGAATGCTTCCCAATTTTAATACTCGAAAACTGCCTTGTTGAGTATCGGGCGTCTCGTATTTCTCGGATAATTTTTCTTTTAAGCAGAGTACTCGGATAACTCAAAAATCCTTTGCTCAATTTCGGTTCAAGCCACTACGAGTACTTAATGACTCCAACTTGAAGTTCACAAATATTTAATTATCTCAATCACATTTACCATTAACTATAGATCCAATTTAATCAATAGTATTAGTTAAAAGTGTTCTTATTATAATATTTTTATTTGTTTTATACTTAGGTATGTTCATGGGTTCTTTTTATTACAAGAATAACTATATTTCTATAGAAATTACTCTTTCTTAACTATTCACTCTTATTGTAAATTAATATCAGCTTCAGTATATGCAAATTCAGCCTTTTATTTTTATTGATAAGTCAAAACCTCACATTTGCATTGAGCTTTACTTTGCAAAAGAAAAACAAACAAATACGTGATACAAATTTAGAAGTTATTTGCGGTTTTGTATAGTCAAAATCTAAATTGCCTTTAAAGTATCTTAAAAAATATATCCCTCTATTTACAAAGGGAGTGTAAAGGCAATTTGAAGGCATCATAAATTCACTTTGCAGGATATTCCTGACAACGAAGTGCGATTTAATACATCCTTAATTGCCTAAAGTCCCTGCAGCGACGACAGAGCTCTTCACAGCAAGCTCTTTGAGGGTACCCCCAGATTTATTGTCTTTTAATATTCCACATACTCGAGGCGCAGAAATCCGCGGCCCCAAAATAAGGGCACATACGAAACCCTCTTTCTTTCAAAAGTTCGAATGTACTTAAATTTTCTTCGTTAATACGGGGAATCCCATTCTTGTAACAAAGCCCACAAGAATTAAGGGACGGAGGAAGGCGAGATTTAGGTGAGGTTTAGGTGAAGTATAGGTGAATATATGTAAGTCACAAAAGGTAATGCCATTACCTGGAAGAAAATGTTGTAGATACTGTTGCGTAACTTTTCTTCCTTTAAACTTTTTGCCTATTTTGCTCCTTTTGAAATTTTTCGGCCCCCTTGGTGAAGTTGAAAATAAAGGAAAGCGTTTGAAGTCGTAGTCTTAACAAAAGACTGAAATGAAATTACAGCGCCTTGAAACATTTGACAGGTTTACAATCCTACATAACACCGAATATAGAGGAGGACAGGCCTTTGATGTTTTCACGGTTTTCTTTTCTTTTGAATCGAATCGACTCCTTTGCCTCGACCTTTTCACGCTCTTTACACTTAGCTTGAGCACAGTGCTCGAAGGAGGAGAAAATAAATCTCACAAAATTCCTGGAATTGATCTTCTATTTGAGTCCCAATTGAATTTGAAGCTTATTGTAAAATCAATGATGGAACCAAATTTGATTCCAGAATTCTTGAGCAGATATTCTCCCGCAGAGTCACTGAATTCAAGAAATGATGGGCTACGGTTCGTGGTGTGATCCTTAACTAGGTGTTGTCGAAAAGGTACAAATTTCGGCTAATGAGCTGAACCTTTTTGAAAAGCTTGCTCACTCGATGTTTTAGAATTTAATTAATTTAATTGCTTAATTGAAGCATTCCTTTCATTATTTAACATGAAAACCTAATTCAATTCCAGGAGAGTAACTTTTATGAAGAAAGTGGATTTTACTTGTCTTCTATGTTTTCTCTTTTAGCAGGTGCTGAAACTGGCTCCAATAAACGAAGTTCGAATATTAAATGCAATTTTAACACTAAAGCTTTTAAAACTCTGAAACATGAGTTTTGGTGATAATATTTTATCTTGTAGTTAAAGGCAGGAAATATAAGAAAATAAGGCAACGATTTGTAAAGCTGATTCAGACTATAACACTTAATGGCTCTGGAAATTGTTAGTTCTCAAGTGAACCAAGTAAAAGAATCTGTTTTGCAATGCAATTACGTAGTTTGCTAGCAGAGGTTAATTTGTTGTGCAGGTATACTTAAATCTCAGATTTGCTTTTCAGAAATGAATCTATTTTAACAAATTTTTGAATAGAAAGCCCTGAATAAATTCATTAAATCATTGAAAAGCAATTTTGAAAAAATACCTCCAAAACGTTAATGTTGAAATATAATACAAGATGGGGCAAAACTAATGTCAAAATGTGAATTGGTTGCCATTTTTGTTCGTAAAGAAATTTAATAAATAAAAAGATAAAAAGTTTGGTGATTATACCATATTACTGTTATACTTGTAAATATAAAATCAAATCAAAATTCTAGTTAGACTAATACTTGAAATAAATTAATAAAGAAAATAATAAATATATTCCAAGACATTAATTGTAAACAAATGTGAGATGAACAAAGATTTTTGGTTCTATTTAAAGACTAATGGCTTCACGTTTTATTGCGGTATGATTAGGTATAAAACAAACCCACATTTAGGAAAACGTTTCTTATTAAAACTTAAAAGTGTTTTTTCCTCTCAAAAGGCAAACAATTTCAAAATCAAACATTATAGCATATTACCATAAGTATGATTTACGCAAACCTTGAAAAGCAATCAGACATGTGCAAAAATCCCATTCAGAGGCATTTTGATACGTCAGCTCTTATGGAAGCAATTTAGACTCGGTACAGAGGATCTTCCACCAACCGAGATGGATGCCAGCTCTTCCAAATATAAAAGATACTTTTCTGTGAATGCTCTACACCCCACGCAAAGTCTATATTTGCTGCTGCCAAATAATTTGCAAGTATCTGATGTATCTGATGACTTCCACTTAAAAACACCCTTATAATCCTGCGAAATAGAAAATTTCATTCGCTCACTGGGGTGGAGGAAGTTCAAACGATCAAATCACGTCTTTAAAATCAGCGAAAAAAATCGTTCTACTTATCGCACAGTACACTGTAAATATTTGTCTTGGATCCCCAAACACGTACTGAGGGTTGGGCTCACGTATGCTATCATAAAAGGAGGTGTGGATGGGTGCGATATATTCAATACCTAGTCGCGAAAATTAAATCGGGAGTAAAATCTACCACCTATTGGTCTGGAATCGTTAATTTGACAGGGGAAAAATACAAATTTTTAAAGCTCTAAACTACATGGTATGAATGTCAATATAATGCATTTTTATCGATTCAGTGAATACAAATCAAATATACGTAATATTTAATTTAACCTCGCACGTTTTTGACTATTCAAAAATGGATTAAATGTTAGTAGACGTTGTTAAGTTATGCCATTGTAGAAAGCATAATTTTCGGAAACTGCTTTGACTAAAAATCTTAAAACATATTTTAATAAAAGTGAATACTTATGTACATCTAAGAGTATATGTCTGAAGTAGTTGCTCGCCAATTTTTGCAATAAAATGCAAAAATATTTTGGATTTGTTTTTTCGCAAAATGACTGAACATGTAAATGTTTTGAAATTATAATTTTTGACCTAACAAGATGGAAAACTCAGAAACGTCGACAACATTTCTGCAGAAATCTTTCATTTGCCCTGGCGAAAGGATCTGAAGAAATGTCGAAATGTCGTAGTTCTACTTTCCAAAAAAAAAAAAAAAAAACTACTATGTTTATAAAAAATAACTTCTGGGATTACATTTTGATTAAATTCGTAGAAATACGCATATGTTTTAGAAATGTGTTTCTGTTAAATTTTTTATAATTCATCGGCAATGATGCGTTATAAACTTAAAATAATATTTTTTAACGCAATACTCTTATTTGAAATAAAATTAAAATTTTTAAGTTCGGACGTTATCAAAGCAATACATGTATAATTTTTCTATTTGTGTTTAGACGAATATAATGTACTAATTATGAAGAACAAATACTCAAATTATATTTTTGTAAAATAATTTATTTATTCATACTCAATTTTTATTAACAATATTCTAGTATATTATATTGGCATCTGGTACTACGATATAAATGCTTTAATTTGTTTTTGCAATAAAAAATAAATTAATAATTGAAATACGTGTCTGTACCTGTTCCGACACCGCTGCTGTAAAGATTAGAGGGGTGCAAAATAGCAATAATTTTCTGAAAATGTATACATAAGTCATTTTTGGAGCACTACGCTGTTCAACTAGCAGTCGGCGTAGTAAAGACACCTTTTTTAGATTCATTTTCGTAAAATGAATCGTTTTACTTTTAATCTATTAAGCCATAGGTAAAAAACGAATTACAAAAATAATTTAGTGACTGCGAAAAAGTACAACGTATTATATGGTTTTACATTTTTCTTTATTTCCACACTTTTGATCCCTGTGCAAGAAAAACAAGAGAAAAAGAAAATAGATTCAGAATCCCTAAAAGAAAAGGGTGCTTTGATTTAATGTTTGTGTATGTATGGGGATCTATTAATTTCAGTCAGATTGATTGATTGATCCCAGACCATTGCTCATAGTTTTTCCGCAGTATTTACCCGCTTTAGTGACTCAGTCCCTTCGAGGGAGTCAATCAATAAATCGGACCAAATCAGCCCCGTATTCTTTCGCCCTGCACCCCCTGACCTATTAGTCCAATTTTCCATGAGGCTTTCTTGCGCACCTCCTTGACTATTTTAATTATGGACCGGCTGCCATTTGTGCACCCTCGAAGTGTTTGTACGTTCCGTGCAAACATGCCCCGGTACCTTGACGGTCATAATTAACTTTGATTCAAGTTCATCGACTTTTGCGACCGGCACTGTGCTCCTCTGTAATATTGGAGAACGTAGCTTTCGGTGTTATGGGCAATAAAATGGAAACACGAAATCAGGACATTATTCGAGGACTTTTTGTCGTCTTCCTGGAGCCCCGCTGGTGTGGCTCGGAGATCACGCAAAATTGCACAGCTGTGGCCCCGCAAAATGGAACACGGAATATATTCCTAATTGTTGGGACCGAAATTGATTTTATGATATTATGGCATTGCGTTTATACGGCTTTTTGCACCAGGTACTTGGGCGAACCGAGGTATTAATATCAGACATTAATTAAACTAGTTCTCGTAGGTTTCTTACTGGCGTTAGCTAGAAGTTTGGCTCATTAGTGGTTTTTTGGAGTTCTATTAATGTTTCTTTTTGAAAGTTCTTCAGTCTTTTCAAATTAGAGTGCTAACCATATTAATTCTGCTGACACAACCGTCTTTCCGACTTTGCTAGATCATAAATAAAATAATCACATATTATTTATTGATTTTATACAAGGATTTCTTATTACCACTACACTTTTTGATTGTGATGGAGCAAGGTTAATGTAAATTTTTTTCAAACCTCTGCGTACTTTCTTACATATTAATCAAACGGACTTGATTACAGCCTTATTCAATAAAATACCTATCCGAGCTCTTTACTGTTAAGTCCTTCTCTGAAATTAAAAATTAATAAAGATGAACCATTTTATAATTTTAGGTACGTACTTTCTTTAGGGTAGGTATAAATATTTATCCTCTGGACATATGTACCTTGGTTTAGAAAGTTTTAATACATGTGATACTCCTTTGCCTAAGAAAAGCCTGTTAAAAACTCAATTACCTAAATTTCTTCTAAGCGCATAATAATTAATAGCCAAAACTTCTAAAATGTTTGATTAACCCTTTCCCTTACAAAACTTGAAACGAATCGGTTTATATTCTGTTGCCTAGAGGTTCAGTTTCTCTTAAAGCAATCAATTTTATTAAAAACAAAGTAAATAAAGAAGATATCTTGTGTACTACAAAATTCAGGCAATTCAATCAAGTTAAAAACAACAGGTCTCCTGCCAACTTCCGCACTTTCATTCAGATATATGTAAATGTTGGGAATATGGTGGGAGAAAATCAATAAACACTTCGAATCCCTTTTGAAGGGCCAGGACTATCAGAAATATTAAGTATTTATCTAGCACGACGCCATTCGGGTCCAATTATCTGATGAAGAGGACGCAGCGTGCAGACGAAAGGGCTACTTTTGTAGCGTCCTCGACTTGCGGAACAACACCTTTGCACTCTCCGCATACTTTGAAAGTCCGGGCATTTCGGTGAATAAATAATAATTAAAGCGGGAGTGCCAAAGGCACGCTTTATTAAAGTGCCACCTGGGCCAGGAGCACCGCCCCCAGGCCGAGGTGGAATGATAATTTTATTTTCACTTATTCCTCGTATGGTTTTGCACAGGGTGCACATAAACTATTCATTCATCTGCGGTGAAATACCATATAATCCATGCATGAGTGATTTTGTTCAAACTTTGAGGAACCCCAGGTTAATGGGGCTCTTATTTATCTCCGGATTACTTTTACCTCACCCTGCAGTAGTTGAGAACCGTAAATTTTTCGAAATAAAGTTAAAAGGGCAAATGAACATTACCTTTTTCAATTCAAAGGCTTGCTCTTTTTATTTTATTATTATTTGTTATGAAACGCATCAAAGAGTGTATTTATAATAATATAATACCTTTTTACAAGCTACGGATATCATTACTTAAAGTATACAAATTTTTCGTCGGAAAACGAAATAATAATATTATAATAATATAAAACTTCAGAACTGCTCAATTTTATAACTCGTTGCGTTCATTATACAATTTCTAATTTAAAAATATATTTTATGTTTCATTCAAAGTCATAATAGTTTAATTTTAACAAATAAAAACTAAGTACTTCGAATCATTAATGATTCCTGAGCATATTTCTATCTTTGTTTTAAAAAAAAATTCAGTTTAGATTTTATACGGAACTAAAGTTTCTTATGTCTTTATTTTAACAAAAAAAGATATTATTCGACTGATCTCAAATCTTTTAATCGTAGAGAAAAAGTATGTATACATATTCGATTTAAATAAAATAAAACAAATTATAACAAAAAGCTAACCTTGGTTAAGTACCTATACGACTAAACGATTTGAATAAAATTTTGAAGCTATGAAGATTTTGTAAGACAATATTTGGGCAAAAGTAATTGCTTAAATTTTCAAGCAATATTCTTAACTGATTGCATATTACTTTTCCCGCGATATAAAACAATTGAACTGTTTAACATGCATAAAAATCACATTCTTCATTTAATTCGCAATAACTATTCATATTTGTCTTCGATTGTATCTCCAGAACCTCCTTAAATATAACGATATTAATCAACATTATCTAAAATACTAAGGCCGAGCAGTATCTACCCTAATTTTCTATATTCAAACGTACACTAGGGAATTTAAATGAAAATAAGTATACATAAGAATATTCAGGTTCACTGTTTTGTAATTGTACGTACTGTGAAGATTTTTTAAATTTCTTTGATTTTTGCATTGATAATTGAAAATTAATAGTTCTCTAAAACATAGAGTGATCAATAAAAAACCTGGAGAGTGATGTGTAAAAGCATATCCAGCCCTTATTTTAAATACTGTGCATCAGAAAATGGTTAATACCCTGTATAAATACATAGTAGGTACTTTCAATTTTGAATTAGAGCTATTTGTCACTGTAGAATATTTCCAAAGTTAGGTATTATTTTGGAGTTTTGAAAATGGTGCTACACCGTAACTTCTTATAACTTAATAATGCTACAAGAACTTGACACGCGCTTCAAGATCGAAAAGTATATAACTCACTTGAAGTTCTGTAATCATGTTATTGCACCTTCTCAAGGGTAAATTAAATAGAATGAAAACTCGTTAGCGAGTAATTCAAACAGACAATTTTCCTGTGTGAATTGTATGAAATTGCGGAATTAGCTATCAAAAGAAGAATTCTATTCCTCTCGGATTCCCCCAGGAAATTGAGAAAAAGGGGAGTACGGCAGGTCTTCACGCGAATTCAACAATTTTCGAAACCCCAGTTTTCGATACTTCAATACGCCGATAATCCTGACGGATTTTGTATACGAGCTACCCCCAAAAAGTAGATCACACACGCCCCGCTAAATCGTCGAGAGTCACCGCAGCCCCATCTAAATATCGCGAACGTCTTCGTGTACTGCCTTTGGTAGAAATTCGGTCGTTGCCCACCATCCCCGCGGTATGCAGCACATGGCGATGTAATTTAACTTTTAACTTTGTCTTCTTGTTGACTTGAGATGGTTGCTCGGTTATTTCCGTCGAGGTGAAGGCTCGAATTAAGCAAACAGCGGGGGCGGACTCCTTCTGGTATTAATCTTGGTATTTTCTCAAGTTAAAGTCGTCGACAAGAACTTCTTAGAGTACTCTTTATCTCCCCCGTCGAAAGTCCTTCGCTCTTCAACTATACGACGGGAAGAAACCCTCAAAAAACTCGAAACTGCTGAGTTTCCCCAGAATTGATACTTAAATTTAATTGGACACGAAGCAAAGTCTTTAAGGGGTGGCTAAGCGAATTTTCTCGCCTGTTGTTCAGACAGATTACAAAACCGAATTAAGAGTTTCACCCAGAATAAGTCATAAGCGGCGGCAAATTAATCCCCACATCGTTCTCAAACTTTTGATTAAATTTTTATGCGAAAACTTGGTCGGGTGGAAAAAATAGTTTTGTAAAAGAAGAAAGAAAACCATCTGAATGAGTTGTCGGCTCCAATGCGCTTCAAAATACCTCACTCTAACCCTCGTACTCGCCCTAGTCCTCGTCCTTGAGAGTGAAGGATATCCTCGAGGTAGAAACAAGTCAACCTGCCCAACTTTACAGCAGCAATTGTAGCAAAAAATAAAATTTTGGCCAGCCCATAGAATTTTAAAATGAAAAGGAATAAGGCCCCGTCTGAGAGCAATCTTATACTAATGCATAATAAAAGAAACCCTTAAGGAACGACCTATAAACGTTTATAACTTATACTATTCATCTCTATCCCTTTACCTTTTAATCCTTAAGATGTGGAAATTGTTGCCACTATTTAAAAATCAATGAAACCTCCTCGTGCAATTGAGTCCACCCGATTCCAGTAAGAATGTCCTGAATTATTGGTTGCCTCTGGTGTGCCGAATGTAGGACCACACATGGTCTCTAGCGGGGGTGTTCATAAAAACGAGATAAGGATAACAATAACTTTGTCATTGTCCGGATTATCTCAGGGGCTTTTGTTTCATCTTTTTTGTGCAGTAGCTCCCAAAGGTTACAAGGGCACAGGAAATCGGGGGATATCATCCGTTTTTATTCGAAAACATTACTTCTTTTATAAACATAGTACACGTTCCGGTGATCCTGGAAAAATATGGCTTTACACAAAAAAACAATTTTAAGTTGGGAGCGGTTTAATAAACACACAACACCTATTTGCATTTTTTGTTTTTTGAACAGATTTTTTCTTTATCTTTTAATACAATAATGGTTTAATATATGTATGTATATAGGTTGAATATATATATATGGTTTTTATTTTTAATTAAAAATATTACTGGAAACTCACCCTATGAATAGTTTTTGATGAAGCAAACCCCAAATTAAAATATATTTAGCAAAGAACAATATTTAATAGTTATACTTTTTCAAAGAGATGGCCTAATAATATTTATAACTTTTTCCTTTATTAAATATAATAGCAATAACTACAAAATTAACGATATAAAAAGTATCAAAATTATAGCAGATACGTACGATGTACCTACAAGAAAAATTAAAGAAGTTCTAATCACTTGCATACATTTTGTAGCGGACTTCGATTGTTTTCCTTTATATTTTCAATTTGGGAAATGCCCATTAACATAAGTAATATATTCTATACATTTTATGTTATATATTTTACTTTATTAGGCTTATGCTCCGGATTTGAAACTAAAATTTTATTCGTTTGCTAAATTTGATATAAAATTAACTTAAAATTGCTTATTCGTTTTATTTAAATTTAATCTTTACAATTAACCCGGAATTCAGAGAGCAAGAATAAAATTTTGGGATGACCGACGAGTTCTGAAGGAGTTCAAAATCTAGATAAAATTTAACTCCACTTAATTAATTATCAAAAACCATTTTCAACTCGGAAATTGCAGGTTAATTAGTCCGAGGAGCTGTAAATATAATTTCAATTTGTCATTGGACGTCATTGTTTTGATAAACGTTGCAAACACATCGAAATTAATTTCCTTTCCTACCTGCTCAGTTGGTCCTGATGACGATGGGACTCATAACGATCGCAATTACTCTCCAAAAATGAGAGGGAGGCAATCCGGACACAATATGCCTGCTGTGGCGCGACGCCTGACAAATCGAGCCTATAGTATTACTGGCAAGATTGGCAGGAAACAGATTGATATCAATTTTGATAGGCAATCTGTTCGCATCAGGTGCCACGGGATTCAGTGAATGAGCCTAAATCCTGAAATTGTCATAAAATGCTCCTTAGAGCTGCGTTTCACCCGCCCGACTTGTTTAATGGCACTCGAGTAATGCCAGATTATGTGAATCTCACCCGTCGGGATTCTGGTGAAAGTAAGGTCTCTCTAATAAATTTTTGGCACGTTCCTCCATGTGTCTTTTATCGTATTTTTATGCCTGATAAAAGTCCGTCGAGCCGGAGCCGAAATATAATGCCGTCATCGAACTTATCCAATGAGCGTTCGAATATATTCCATTTAATTCAATGAATTTATCGTCAAATCGTTTATAACAAAAAAGGAATAGCTCTTTTCCCAAAAAAAGATTTGGTGATGAATGTCTTTTATTGGAGTTCACGTTTTCATATAAATATATCTACATTTAGATTGTTATTTTATGAAGGACAGTCATTCCTTTTTCAACTCTTTCGAAAAACATTTGTCGGAGCTTCCAAATGTCCTTTAAATATCTTTAGATTCCTTGTTTTTAAATGACCTTTTTTGGAAAGTTCTGATTTATTTCTGGAGTAGACCATTGTCTTGAAATTATAATAATACTTAAGAAAAAAAATACTAAAATATTTATTTGTACAATTTTTTATTAAAAAAGAGCTGATTTTTACAGCTAATGATGCTTCTGTTTTAACTAAAAAGTTCTATAAACTTTTAAAATCGATTTTAAGCTTTATTTATGGTATACAAATAAAATAGTGCGGACAAATATGACTTAAATCTATCTCAAGACAAACAGACGGACAGACAAAAGTAAAACGGATTATAGGAGTTTTTATACGAGTAATATTTATGTAGCTGAATAAATCCACCATCTTGAAATAATAAGTTTTAAACATCATATTCAGAAATGCTAATCATTGTTAAAGGTGAAGCAAATCAAATAGATTTTGATTTATAATATTTTCTATTTACATACATATCCTTTTTGAATTCGATTTTGTGAAACGACTTTGCAATTCAGCAGCTTTATTAGGCAGAATTAAGCAGTACGGAAGAATTTTAATTGTTTTGGCTTGGGTGTTAATTTAGGAATATAAATAATAATAATAATCGAACTAAGGGTTTCAAAAAGGTCTTTCTGTATGTATAAATATATCTTTTCAACTTAGTCTCTACCAATCACTCTCAACCAAGGCACTGAAGACTAAAATATGAAATGAAAGTTTATTTTCCAACTAGGTCCTCCAGATAAAAGAGAGTTTTTCAAAAGTTGCAACTCAAGCCATCAATTCGTTGAAATTCATTGCATCCGGAAGAGCAACTTTCAACTTAAGATGAAACTTTCCGTGTTGAACTTTAGAAAGGAGGAGATGATGTCGTCCGACATTACCGTCTTCGGAAGCACCTGTTTCGCGAAAGTCAAGAAAATAATAATATTCCTGAGGACCTTCACCGAAGTATTTCCTCCTTAAGTCGGTATTGATCGCTCTGAAAATAAACTTGCTGCATATATTGCAAGTCAACTTAGTTGCCAATTTTACTAATGAAATCGATATAAGCAGACGGAAATTTACTTACCAGGTATCAGCAGCAGCCGGCTATGAAGGTTGCTTCGGTTAAAAAGTTTACAAATTTTTCGCAAAATTGGCTGCCTAGTTTGTTCATTTTTCAAACAAAATGTTGGTGTGTATTGAAATTCCAAAATTGGAACTTGCTGAAAACTAGACGAGAAGGAGCACCTGAAAAAAGGGCTAGTCAAGTTTTCATTAGGCTCTAATAAGATCGATCAATAATAAATTAACGAACATTTCTTGACGAGTTCCTGAAATTTTCTGAATGAAGAATAAAAGGCAGCGACGTAATGAAGCGCTGCTTCTGGGGGTTCTTTAGGTGGATTCGTTGGAGCCCTGTTTGAAGTTATCTGTGTGCGGGGGGAAAATTTATGCCCTCCCGCTGAAGTGCTCCCACACATTTAATATTTATTTTCCACGTCAGGGCAGTTTATCTTGCAAACAATTCTTTGAAGTGGGCATTTCATAAAAGGGCTTTGCAAATAGAACGTTTTGCTGACGGGTTTTCTTGAATTTTTCAAGGAGTATGTGCAGCAACGAGCTCCCGGGGGCAGCTAAGTGAACAGCATCAAGGATGACAAAGCATCTCATCATAATTCATTTGCGGACACATTTTTCTTTCTTTCGCAAAAGAAGAAACCTACCCCGGGAAAAGATTTTTCTTGCTTCTTGGACATGTCGTCATACCGCCAGTCTTCCGCCTAGTGTGACGCCCTATTTTATTTTTTATGGGGCACTGAGGTGGCCCCGTCCTGTGAAACCATTTGATCGCAGTCAGAGTATTTTTCGAAATGGTTTCTGTTTAGACAAGCGACGTGTACTCGTGTTTTGTAGCCAGGAAGCGGTTTCATCGCTTGTCCAGGTGGTACTGGGGCGCCCTTCATTAGCTAACGACATTGTTCGTTTTATGCTGTTTGCTCGAGGAAACAAGGGCCAAGACAAATACTGAAACGTTGGTTTCTGCCGCCCCTCTAATTTACGCACACGCTATTTTAATTAAATACAAACAAAAATCTTTTGTTATAAACCTTTAAGAACGGAATTTTTGAAAATAAAAAGACCCATATTGCATAAAAATTTTATTTCTTTTTGAATGGAGCAACAATATAAGAACAAACAAAAATTATAATAATTCAGTTAAGGTTTTGGTTATTAGTACGTATTTATTTATAAATGTTTGAGCAACAAATCCTTCGCAATATTGACCTTTGAATTGTTTTACCCAAACACACACGTCAAAAGAATAAAACTTTTTTCTACTGTAACAATTAAAGCTATAACTAAACATTAAGTGAGCAAATTATCCACTATATTAATATAATCGTTAGTGTAATCTAGAATCAAAGAAAGACAAGTAATCGAAATTCTGATCCCTTTCCGTTTTTTTCTCTATATATTATAGAGTCTTGATTTGGATTGTAAAAATTTACAAGAATGAGGACACCCTTATGGCAATTATTAGGACTTATTCATAAACGATTCATATTCTCTTCGATTTTTGATATGATTACAGAACGATGGCAAATATTTTCTAGTTTTATTAACATCATAAGCATTGATTTGTTTAGATTTCAAGTCGTCTTCAAATTTATTTCACCAAATTGTTTGTCCCTTGATTGAAGTTTCCCAATGCATACATATAACAAGTTTCTAGCACCCTTTAAATTATATTTTCAATTGATCAATTTCTAGACTGAGTCCACTTTTTAGTGCCTTTGGTTACCTTCTTTTAACGACGCTGAACTGTTATAATGCGTAATGTTTTCTACAAGAGTGTTATTTTCAGACTCATCCAAATTACAAAGTACGTAGGTTCGTTTATTTATTGTTATTTGGTGGAATGGATAATTAATCACTCATCAGCATCAAAATCAATAAAATTGTTGATCTGAAGGTATCGCTTCCAAATCTGGGAATTGAAGAACCAAAAATTAGACATATTTAAATTACAATAATTGCAGTTTGAAGAATATTAAAATATAAAAAATAAATAAAAATATGTATGCTCGCGAATTTAGAAATTTAGAATATCTACTTACTTGCAATCAAAAAATTATCGCTGGACATGATTAAGCAATAAAGAAGTAATCTTTGGATTTTAAATAATTTTGCATAGATAGAGATGCAGATAAGAAACTAAGAAATTGGAGACCCGGTGTTTTTAAATTCAATAATAATCATTTAATCTATCAAACTTGGTGGGACTTCTAGGCCGTATATCGGTATGGTAATGATTGGCATTGCACATTTTGAAAACGTTTGTTCGTACCTAGATGGCTATCATTTGTTAATGGATTTTGATTATCCCATATATCTTTGGCTTATACATATATTAGCTCGATATCTGGATCATATTAAAATATCCCTAATTTCGAAAATATGGGAGTTAAAGACTTTATTTCCATATGTAAAAAATTGTTTAATGATATTTCTTGTATATGTATCTTTATTGCTGTAACCTTGGTGTCGAATTTGGACGAGTTAAAGGAATATTTTTTTTTGTTTCTATACCGAAATACTTACCTTAAGAAATATGGGAGTTATTGTGCCAACTGCATACCCTAATACCACTGGCCAAATTAGTTGCATTACCAAATTTCGTTGCGGTTTTAACGTGTAACGATGACCAACATTCCGTGTACTTTCTACAGAAACAGTTTGTTATTCGTAATTTAATGAATACATTTAAATCTGCGGTTCCCTTCTTTTTGGCTGCCCCTGAAAGCGTTTTATTTTTTGTGGTATTCCATAGACAAATAAGAGCACATAAAAATTTGAGGTACAAATAATTCCATTGGAACCAATTTGAACGGTCGCCCCAGAAACAATAAGCACTTAAGCAGTTGCACTTGTTCCTTAAGTGGTGGGAAATTGGGGCGAAAAGCCCCGTTTCTATGTATGTATGTATGTTTGTTTGTTTGTTTGTATGTATGTTGAATATACAGAACTGGGGCACCCGGGCAATCGTCTTAGAAACCTTAACCCCGCACATAAGTCGGCCTCAAGGCTACCCCCAGTTCCCGCCGCGTATGCGAAGGTTTCAATTACGTCCGCAAGGTTCTTGCTTTTTCTTTCGACCTCTTTATTTTTTTAAATGGGATTGTGCTCCTGGGGGAGCGATTTGCTCGGCACAGCCGCCGATTTAATGAACGCCTTGGAGATGACAAATAAAAGCCTTTTTATGTACGCTCGGATCGCAATTGCGACGAGTGTCGGGAGGGGTTTGGGGACTCCGGCGAATCCTATTAACCTTGACTATTTTCCTTTTTTTCGTTCCAGAGGCACGCAAGAACGCTTCCGTGGGGCGCTGCGCACGAGGAGAGAAAGCGGAATGTCGGGAGGGATGTAAGAAGGCTTCCTCCCGGAGTTCACGTGCGCCACAGTCAAAATCTATTCGAAATATGCAAATTGGATTACTGGACAAAGACGGGACTGGGGCCATCATCCCTTGAGAAGGGGGGCAGAGTGCGAAAAGGACCATTTCGCTGAGGAACTCGCCCAGTAGATTTTGTGTGCCGCGGCCTCTTTCTTCGCCTACACTCAGCCCTTTGTGAAGAACGCTCGCCGTAAAAAGACCCTGCCGAGGCCCAACTCGGAGTGTGGTTGTGTATGTTAAGCATATTCCCAGTGCCCGAATTTTAGCTGTTTTTCTCCTTCCGATTCCGGGCCTTCGTACTTTGTGCTAGTGCCCTTAGCGCCCGCCCTCGACGCTTCACTCAGAATGGGCTGCGAATTAAGCAAGCTGGCAAGTAGCCCAAAATCCGACGGGGGGAACGTCCTGGGACCCAGCGAGCCCCCGCCGCCAGCAGCCCCAGACCCTCGACTCCCCCTCACCGCCAAGCAGAAATACACGATGATGGCCTCCTGGAAAGGGATCAGTCGGGCCACCCAGGCGACCGGAATTTGCATGTTCATCAAGTAAGTACACACAAGGGAATTGAAATCATATCAAAAAATTTGTTGGGAAATTCCATTGAGAAAAATTCTACGCTCTTAGCGCCGGTTTTAGATATCCGAGCTTCCTGAGTGAGCTACTCTTCGAAACATTTAACATAAATTAACTTTTGTCATATGATTCCTGGGGAACATTAGTAATCTTATAGTCAACGAAAGACTCCTACGATTATCGTATCTCTTACAATTAATTTTTAAATGGTTCGTAACTTGAAACATCTCCAAGTTGTCATTTTTGAGTTTTTCAAAATAGTTACTACTATAAAAGATAACAGAAAATTTAATAAGGAATTGAATAACTTTAATCCCTTTACAAATCTCTCAGAAAAAGTGAAAATTATTAACTTAAATGTTCATACTTAAAACCCTTCCTTTTTTTCATAAATAGACCTTGACTGCATTTTGTCAAGAATAATGTCAGGAGAGAATTTACCACAGAACTAGAGTCCAAACTAATTTTGTTACTGCGATCTATATTTGAAAATTTTTGTTAATTCTTTTTTAAATTCAGAATGTGTTATTATTGTTGAGATAATTTTCGAAAAACAAATGCTGTAAGTTATGATTTATGCACTGGGAATTTCCAAAGCGTAGTCTTTAAAACATATGGACATTGTTTGAACCTGATTGTACCCTAAAAGCACATAAATTGGTAGTATATATTTTAATTGTGTCCTTTTAAAGAAACAATTAGTATATTTTGGATTCATTCCTACCTAAAATTAATTATGTCCTTCGAAAAAAACATGCTTCTACAAAAAAATATCGTCCCCTTAACATTAAATCTTCTTTCCAATTTTAAGAAAAATTATTTTGGCAATAAGACAGGGATGTTTTTCTCAATGTAGGTATACCTCAAGTCGTCGTTGGCTCGCTCGTCTGTTTTGTTTGCTCGTTTCCCTTGCAGTCTATTGAACCAAATCAGAATCCGGGCTCGCAGTTAATTTGGCATGGGCTGTCTTTTCGAGCCGATGTAACTTTCCAGATGCCTGCTCCTTGGCAAACAGGAACTCGACTGGTTTGCCCGTCTCCGACAAGTCGATTCCTTGGAAAAAACCTTAAAACAACTCCAATTGCTATTGTTACGGCCGTCTTTATGTTTGTCCTAAGAGCCCATTGTGTCGGGACTCGGGATTGATCCCACCGCCCCAAAACTGGGCCTTCCGCCAACTTAAAGTAGGAATTCAATTAAGGGCTATCTCCCGGTTGAAGTGGTTTACAAACGGCCTTGAAGTGGATGTGGTCACGAAAATCCTCCCTTTTAGATCAATTTGAGCCGACCAGAGGAAGTCAACTTTCGCGATCGGTGGAGGAATTTAAATTGAAATTATCCCCGAACCACGAACTTGGTTAATGAGATTCTGGAGGCCCCGCTCCACCAGCCACCTAGAAATGAACCTGTGGGAGATTGAAATTGATTGGTCACGATTTGTCCACTTGACGGTCTTCTAGCTGAAAATCCACAGAAAAACCACTTGATATCCATTCGACAGATTATGCAATTCCTGTTTTCACATGTTGAATATATTTAGATTTTATTTATACAATTTTGGCATATTTGATTCACTGTTTCAAATTTAAATGCATACTTAAACATTGAACCAATTAATTCAAGTGCAATGTTGGGGGATAAAGTCGAATAGGTTTTGTTTATGAAATGTATTAATATAATAAATTCTATCAAAATTACTCTCAAATTAAATTAATTTTATTTAAAATACCCGGATAATCAACTAGCTTCCTCTTCTAAATTCTAGAGAATGTTCATGTAATTTTACAAAATATAATAATCGTCAAGACTGTCATTTATAAATATTAATTAAAGTAATAGATGGCCGAAATGTCTTTCTTGTGGCACGTATTAAAATTACTTGATTTTCGATTTTTTACAATATTTTTGTTGTTAATTTGATTTACAGTGACTGCTTAAACTAAGTAATACTGAATCGAATTTTTTAGAAGCAAATTTAGCAAATTTAACAACGAAACCCAATCAGAATACGTAATACTGCTTCATTGTAATTTAAAACTCTCAGCTTCGATTAACATAACCTTCCCAGAAAACAAGTGCAAACGAAATTTAAATGCTAACTAGGAAAATTGTTTACTTAAAGTTTTCTATTATTTTCTGTTTGAAATAGTATCATCAAAGATTCTACCACGAAACATCGGACACCAAATAAATTTGTTAAAATTACATTTTAAACATTTGCCTTTTTACGTTATTTCATTTTACGTCTTTAACTCCTTTTTTCCTGCATAAAAACATGATTTATTTCTCCATTTTTACATATTCAAAGAGGTTTTTTTTTATAATGAGTATGAAACCCCATCTAAACGATTACTATACGCAATTTCTGCTAAAAGGCTTTTAACTTTATTAGTATTTTAAATTTCATTAAAATTTTCAGTTTTTTTGGTGAAATTCGCGATGTTAATTAAATATCCATTTTCTAGATTAGCTTTACAGCCTTAAAAATGTTGGTTTTCATACCAGGAAATGCATATTTTTCCCTTAACGATTCCTTTATAGATATGTAATGGAGTTGTCGAAATTGTATTATAACAAGGGAATGTTACCCTATAGGGTAACAAAAAAATTAATCGAGCACGCACGAATAAAAGGTGATTCTCTGGGCAGAAAATCCAATTATACCTGAACACGTAAGTGGTGGGTACTGCTAAGAGGAAAATGTTTAAAGGAAAAGCAAAATTGTTATATATGTGCCTATATACATATGTATATAAAAGAAAAAAAAAACCTGCGTTTGGTCATCGGCAGTAAATCCAGAGATAATCCCACTGTCGCTTCAGAGTCGTTTGTGGACAAACAGCTTGTTTTCAGAGGCAGCCCGTGGAAAATATCTGCCCACTATCCTCTGCATCGATGGAGAGTGCTCCACTTGTGTCCGGGTGCCCCAAACCCCAAAAAGGATGTTAAGCTGTTTTGTCAGGAAAATGCTTGTAATCACGAAGTGAAGGGAGACATTTGTGTTTTCCCTTGCCTTTTCCCAATAGACCCGCTAAAACGAAAAAATAAAGGGAATACATGACACTGTCGCCAGTCCATTTATCACAGTTCTGGGTGGAGTTAGTTGGAGTTAGTAAAACGAAGTACGAATTAAGGATTTTTGAAGTTCGTGCTGTGGTTCTATAAATTTTTATAAAGCACTATATTGATTTTCTATAATACTGCACTTCATGATATTTATATCGTACTCTTTTTTTACATTCTCTTGTACTGTTGTACAAAAAAATAAAATTAACATACCCGCTTCCCTCATGCAAATTTAACCTTTTCTAATTTTGGGAAGTTTTATTTTGGAACAAGCCTACGAGAAGGACGCGTTCCCTTTTTAAATTGGACTACCTGTCAGAGCTCTGTTAGAATTTTAATAGATCTTTAAGAAAGTGTAAAAAGAGGTTTAACTCCCCAATGGGTAAACGAAGGGACTACACGGGATAAATAAATCAGTTTTTTTCACATCAATTTGGAAACTTATGCGGAGATTTATTAATTTCTTTCTTGAGGACAGAAGTAAATTCTTAGATAATTCTTCTGTAATCGTCCAAAATTAACTCAAGTTTACTTATAAAATGATTTTATTTATTACCTTGAGCTTTTAAAGTTGGTTTTTTTTTAAATAAAATTGTGATAGTATTTTATTTTTGCTAATATATTTGTTTTTTAACAAAATGAGTCTAGGCTATCTGAGGAAATTGTTAAAGTTAATGCAAGTCAAACAGGTTTTTATTTAAAAGACGGCTAAAATCCTTCTTTTTATTTATTTTTTTTCATAGCCCTATACAATAAAAATTGTTCGAACAATGTTTAATTTGTTTATGGATATAGAACTAGTCATTATTTTCAACACCATCGATATACATATATATATGGTACATATATGTATATATAACCAGCAGCAGTTGGCTTGCCTGCCTTCAACCACAATCCCACCGAAAACTGGAATCAATCCTCTTACATCGTCTTCAAATAAATTCGTGACTGTTGAATTTTCCCAAATTAAGATAAATTGTCATCCGAGCCGGTGAATCGTTTGCATTTCGCGATAATATAAACTAATGACTGCGACTGTGCAAGCGAGAAGCCCTTATTCAGCTGTTTTTACAGTCCCCATTAATTTTCCGGGCTTTACTACGTTCTCCTAAAGTCCCGAGGATAAATGCTTCCTTTCTAGTTTCCCCCAACTACCGAAGATTAATCCCCTGCATGAAAATTTGGATACCGTGACATCCGAGCTCTAAACTATGAGCTGTAGTGATTGAAGCAATTATTTTCCACTTGTGTTCCTCAAGGCAATCTCCCATAAATTATGCAAAAAAAGAGCAGTAATTGATGCCCGGGGGATAAACATCTCAGAAGGCATCCAAGAAATCTCAAGTTTCCTTGGCATCTTTCCATGCAACATAAGTGGGCCAAATTATCCTAAACACGGGGGTTCCCCTATTCACCGTCCCGCGAGGAAATTTTGCTTGTTCATGTATGGGGCATTTTTGGTTTTCCTTCCCCCATTCATAATCCGATTTCCGTCAAGAATTACGCGGGAACGCCCTGCCACAAGTGACACATTACGCGGGTTACCTCAAGTGAACCTTTATCACCAAAAGACGGGTAAAAATGCTTAAATTACCCGAAAACTTGAGGTGACGGGAAGAATTGTGTTAATAATTTATTTATTTTTTTTATGAAGTATTTTCATGAATTGAATCAATAAAATGAGTTTCTTGTAACAACTTCCCTTATTTGTAATATTTCTTACATAAACATAAACAATAGTTTTCTTTAAATCTGAAAAATGCATTAAGTTTTCGGATTTATAGATGTTGTCCCGAACGGAATCGTACATTTATAATAATAAACTTGAAATTTGAAACATAATAAACAAATTTTGTTCAAGTATTCTCTAGGAATATTTTAAATGTTTAAAAATTCAATTTTGTTTGAATTCACGAAAACACTTGAGTGGAATTTCTCAAAAATTACAATTACAGAGAAGCCGGTATAGTTAACAAAATTGGGTTTTTTAAAATAATTGTTTTCTGACTAATATGTGCGGTATCTCAAAAAAGCTATGGGACCAATTCAGTGTTTTGCAGGTTCGTTTTTTAAAGTTCATCCCTAAATTAATATTTTTATTATAATAAAGTTGAGTCAAAAATGTTGATTTCAATATTACATAAAATAAAAACCTGTTAGAAATTAACCTTCTACTATGAGTCAAAATATAAACATATTCAGGTACTTTTTCGAGAAAGTTTTTTTTATTAAACATATTAAAACCTTTTCATTATTCACACTAAAGAAAATTCAATTCTGAAACATCTTTTAATGATAGGACAAATAGGAAATTTAAAAAATTTTCTCATTATAAGAAGTTATTTTTCAAAAGAAAAATGAATCAGAAAATTGACTCAACACCACGAGGTATGAACTTACAAAATAAAGTGATAAAGAAGCAAGGTTGAAGGCTGTAGTCTCTTCAACAGTTGTTCCAATAAAATGTGTCACGTCTAGGCGCCCAAAACAATTTGCAAGAGATTTGAAGTTTCTGAATCATCAACAAATAACAACTTTTACTGGCTGAAAAAGTTATTTGCGAACAGTCTTTAGGTTAAGAGAAAAGTGTAGGGAAACGTATAGCAAGTGGTAATAAAATGAAATAATATGAAAGTTTATCTTCGTGGATGCGCCATTACATCAATAAGTGCTCTATCTTTTAATAACATTCATAAAAGACAAAGCAACAGTATCCATATAAGGTCGAGAACTGAATTTTTATATTATACATAAATATGGGCCCAAACATAAACTTATAGAAAAAAGTTTATACTTTTAATGACGAATTTATGGGGTTATAATAGTATAATCAAATATTGTTTGTTGTCAACTCCATCGTTTAAGATATCAAAGGAACACTAACTAAAGAAACATTTTATAAATATACTATTTACTTTTATTAAAGCTTTCTTGAACAACATTTTCGATAAAGAACGCATCTTTTTAATAATGTATAAAGCTTTCATAAACAAACGTCAGTTTTTTAAATGAATACATATATGGAAAAAAGCCATTTTCATTATTAAACAAGAGCAATGCTCGAATAAAGGGACTTATCGTATATTCATATTTACATCTGTGTTCTCGAAATAGCAATTTAATTTGAATGAAAATCAATCAGATTTTACTGGCAGAGATAAAACAGGTGGATATACGTAGAGGACCTGGAGCCAGTGCGGACCCTTGTGGACTAAGCCTTATGTCAACAAATATGTTGGCGTATTCCAGAAAAACTGAGCAGAACGGGTATCGCACACCACCGAAGAGGAGAGATGTGCGTGCAATCGGCTCCACATACAACATGATCTCCCATCGTTGGAAGAAAGGTTATTTTTGTTTTATGTACCAAACGAATCAATAACCATCGGTTTTCCTTGTCCTTATCCGAAATCCATGGGAACGATAACTTGGGTTCCTCCACGCCAGCCGCCGCTCAGGTCTTCCTTGATTTCTTTGAGCAAGGATGAATGTCTGAGGGAACCGAAAACAGAGCACCGCAGTGGCCTCTTTCTGCTCCCGACGTCTTCTTTTATTATGCCGAAGCTTTTTCGAAATGGCCTTATAAAAGGATTCGGCAAAATGGTTTCAATTACATGGACTACGAGAAATGGAAATGAGGAAATCTAAGAATTTTTATCTCCCTCCATGGGTATTATTAAGGACCTACCAAATGAGGACCCCCCGTTGGTGGTTGTATTTCAAATTTACTAAAAGGGTTCTTTAAATCATCCCAGAATGCAGAACTTCCTCTTTATCGCTGCGCCCAGTCTACGCCACTGGTCTTTAAGTGAGCCATTCTTTGCAATTCGTGGAGGGAATTTAATCAGAGGACCCTAATTGCTGGTAATTATTCTTCTAGAATCCAAGAATCAGATTAGTAAAACTTCTTTTAGTAGTAGTTCAAATCAGGGAAACTGCTTGGAGCGTAACGTTCTTAAAGAACGAGCTTTGGCTATTTTTCGACTAAACACAGAAAATAGATGTTTAACATTTTTCTTCCAAGGAAATTTTATCAAGTGAAATAGCTGCTTCCGTGCGCTGAAAAACATGTTTATGGCTTGGTTAAGGATGTAAATGTCTTGTGGTTGAAAAGTTTGTTGTTCGTTCACAGAAAAGCGTTTTACTATAGAGTTTTGTCAAGTCAAAATACGAAATAATGAAATTTTCTTGATGTATTCTCAAATAAATACCAAATAGGTACTTTTAAAGTTCGCAATGAAACATCTTCTCTAAATGTTCAAAGAATTTCCTAAAATTTAGTATCAATTATTCAAAACGCTACTTGTGTAAAGTGAGAAGTACATATCATCCTCACCTTGAATGAATTTTGTATCCTAAGTTGCTGGAAGAACACCTGCACTATTGAAAATTCATCTATTTAATTTTATTTTGTTATTATCTATAATATCAAAGACGTACTAGGCTGTATAATGTTCACTTTTGGATTTAAAAAGTAAATTTACAGAAAGTACCTATAACATGTTCAAAATTACGTATCACATGTTTGAAATAATAACGAAAAAATCAAATTGATATCAAAAATTTAAATTCATTTATTTATTCCTGTTTGGTTTCACAATATGGCGTTAAAGTTTCTTAAGTTAAATGTTTTTAAAATTAAGGTCTTAGACTCGATATGCATAATTTGATTGAGATTTAATAATCATATTCATCGTAAGAGTTGTATTTATTGGCATTCAAAACGCAATATTTCATGGGTATTTTTCTACAGTAGGGCTGGTAGCCGAGTTTTGTAGAACAGCACAAATTGCAGCACTGGACTATACTTTTGAACGTCACTAGAAAATTTAAAAGAAATTTAAAAAACTTAATTAGAGATATTTAGGTGAATAGACTTACTTCCAAAAAAGGAGTAGTATTGAACCGCAGGTTTAGAAAGTGAAATTGTGCAAATTTCCTGCGGAGGTTTGGGTCTTGACGGAGTTGGTGAAGGCATTGGTGGGTATCTTGTAGGATATTTTGTTGTTGGATATCTTGTTGTTGGGTATATCGTTGTCGGGTATCTTGTTGTTGGGTATCTTGTTGGATATTTTGTTGAAGGGTACCCAGTGGTAGGATCCGTTGTTGCTGGTATCCTGTCTGTTGGTTGGTTGGGTGTAGTTGTTTGCACATTAACGGTCGTTGTAGTATGTAATGTAGTGGTGACCGGAGGTATGGTACTAGTGGTATTAGGCTCAAGCCATTCTGGATTAGTATCCTGACAGAGCACTCCATACAAGAACGCAATAACTAAAACACAATTTTTCCTCAGCATTTTTGTATAAATAAAAAACCGAATTCCCCTCAAAATTTAAGAACTAGCAAATAATCGGAGTCTTTTAAACAACTTTATCCACCGGCAAACGACACTTCGAGCAACAAACAGCAACTGATCTGCCTTAGGATAGCGCTTGAAGACGATATGTCTGCTCAGTCATGCAAAAGTGCAGCACACATTCCTTAGTAACTTATATAACACGAAAAAGAAAACGAACTTATCTGAAAATCGGAGGAATCATTAAACACTTCGAAGAATGAAATGTGTATCACTTAAGCTTAAGTCCCCGGTTTATTTATTGACTTTCAGCTGGTCGCGCTCGCGGTGTGAAGTAAACACTGCTTCAACTAAGCCTTTAACTCGTTTTAAGCAAATTTTTATCACCATTTCGTATTCATAACTTCTACACATCAAGAAAAGTGATACTTCACACGTTTCCAATGATTATTTATTTTTTTCGTTTCTTTTATTTGCCCACTCATATTTCGCGGTTCGTAGAAAATTCAATAATTAACGACCAGTAAAACAAATGGTCGTATTTTTTCCGCAGTTTCATGGCCGACTCAGTTTTCATCTTAAGTGTAGGTATTACAAATCTTCCATTATCAGTTGAAGAATTGTATTATTTATTTTTTATACGGAGCATCGTACTTTGCAGGGGAAGAAGTCATTGTAATCAGCTAAATTGACTCCAGCAGCTGCCCTATTAAAAATAATTGTGTGCTATTTAATTATTTATAACGCTGATCTTGAACATTGGACATGCTTAATAACTGCGATACTATTTATTGAATGTCACAACGTCTTTATTCATCTACAAACTAGCAACCCTAACAGCTTTATCTAGTTTGTTACTACTTTAATTGTTTGATTTATATTTGTCATATTAATTGATTACTTTACTAGGCAATAACTTATTAAATTGTATTACATTTAAATTTACAATTATTTTATATTGTACATATATGTATAAGATATTTCCGAACTAGAACGTCTCAGATTAAAACAAAATTATTTTAGCATTTAATCAAATATGAATTTTTTACAAACTTGTCATATTTCAGAATTTTAAGCTCAAATTGTTATTACACTACATCGCATTCTGATTTACACATGTACATACATACATATATAAAAGTCAAATATTCCCTCAAAAGGTGATTTTAAAAGGAATTTAAAAAAGTAGCTTTTGAACCTAAATTGCATTTAAAACTCGCATGTATATTGGTACGCCGGCGGGTCATGAGCTAATCGTGTTCCCATAACCAAAGCGACTTACTAGAACTTTATTAATAAATAATCGATTAACCAAATTTACCTATGTTACATGGATAGAAATAAAACATTCTAAAAAACATTACGTTAGGTATTCTGCAAAGCCGATTATTGTCAATTTGTAATTATACTTAAACAGATGGTCGCAAGGGTGATCTTATAAGAGTAGATATTATTCATTTTTAAAAGTTGTCTTATAAGTTAACAAATAAGCATACATACATATGAACTAGACGAAGAATAGGGACAGTATTCTTGTTTTCTATGCCTCAATTCATAGGTATCCTAACCCTGAAAATATCGAAATTCTAGTTTAGAATAGAAAATGATCTAGATCTTGTAAGGGGAAATGTTTCTTTTCACACATTTTAAGTTATACCCTTACCTTCAATTAAATGCATGTGTAAATTTGAAGAGAAAGAGGCTGTGCTAATGCGAAATTATCGACTGAATTTATTTGATTAAATAAATAATCACTTCATATTTTTCCGTTTTGATTAGTCAATTATTAATCGATTATTTGTATTAAATATATTCCCAAGTTTATAGTCGCTAATGCATATTAACTTTTCAGAAGAACGAGTTCGATTTCGTTAAATCGATTATTAAAATAGTTTTGCTAAATCTAACAGCTAACATGGAACACTCTGAAAAACACAATTTGCACAGGATAACATTTTCGTTGTTAGAACGCATGTACAACTATAATATAACGATTTCATTTCCATATTCTATTCAAAGTACTCCCTCTTCCCAGTAATTCAATATGCCTGTGCGAGCATAATTCACTCGTCCTACAGAGCATTTCTCGATAACAAATAAATAACGCTCCGGGACTCTCCGGTACCCCAATCCAACTAGCAGAAATTGGAGGCTATGTATCCAAATCGAAAACTGGTTTCCAGTAAACTGATTATGATAAATTTTCATTTCTCCTCCCTTTCAAAACGAAAACTGCCGGATTCGGCCATAAATAATTTAGTCACGTCCCACCTACGCTCCTATTTTCCTGGTTTAGTCCGAAACTGCGCACGACCCCCGATCCCTTGGTCCCGTAGACCGACAGACATGTACTGTAGAATTAATTAATTTCGGGGAAGATGCAATTTCGGACTCTGTGAAACAACCAGCTCTCGCAATGGAGACGTGATTTGCGATCTAATGATGTTAAGATGATGCTCCACGTGGCACTCCCCGAAAGAAAAGCACAAGCGTCCATATTAGGGCTAATCGATACTAATCGCTTCTGGACATACCCAATTGGGATGAGATACAACCCCCTTTTTTTTTCTTTCTCCTTGAACCCAACCCATATATCGATATGTCGCCGTTATTGTCTCTCGGGCATGTTCTATTAAAGTAAATGACATAGTATATGTTTTTCAATCGTCATTGTATCCTAGAACACTTCCCTTCAACGCCCTCGATCTTTACCCAAAAACCTATTTTTTTTCTCGATAGAAAACCCTATAGGAATTTATTCACTTGGCAAAAAAATTCCTTTCCATTTCGCAACTCGAAGCGAATTTTATGCAAATAGCTGACGCCAAGTTCAGTGCCTTGATGTAATTCTATCCCTTTACCCCTTTTTGTTTTTGGGGGGTGGGAAGTGTTACAAATTCGAGCAAGGTTTCACCGGCATATGTCAATTTTTTTTTATTAGACGTCCCTTAATGTACACCCCATTCTGACAATACGAGGGTAAATTAAAGTTTTCTCCTTTTGTGAACTTTAAATTTGCCTACAACCGATTCGATCCAAAGCTATAATGTATATATAATGTTGAAATACTGTTCTCACATTTGATAATAGTCATATGTATCATTTATTACACAATGTAACACGTTTTTGATTTCAGTGGCAATAATTTTGTTTATGAGATTTTTAGAAATAAATGCATAATTTAAAATCCAAACATATTTTTAAGAGTATTCAATGTGGTTGCATTTATCTGTAATAAAAGTATCATGTTCTACAATCCATTCCGTTTTATTAGGTAAAGTTTGGATAGCCACGGCCACATAAATAAAGTAAAAATGAAATTTAGATAAACAAAATTTTAATATGCATTTTACTCATAAATTAAACCGAGAAAATTCATCAATCATTTTAATTAATAATAAATATTTATATTCAAATTTCAAAACATAATTTCACTTTTTATATTTAATGCTTTTTTAGCTCCTGTACCTTTCAGACTTTCCATTTACTTACTTTACTTAACTTTATTTAGTGATAATAAAAATAATAATAAATATATAATTTTTAAATAATAATGTCAATTTGTTATACTCAGTAAACAACTTTTAAGGGTAAATTAGACTTTGGTACTTAAACTGAAAAAATTGGATACTTTTTAAAAACTTTTTTCTCTTAGATAATATTTGTGAATGCATTAGTCTGATTCGAAAAAATCATAAAACGTTTTTACATATAAAAACACCACAGAACAAAATATTAGCCAAATTCTTTATTCACTCATAAAACCACTACTTTGCAAGAAAAGAAAATAATTTAAAAATAACATATCCGAAATTGTTTGTGTAGTATGTGATCTAATACTTATAAACTACCAAAAGGCGCACTCTCTTTAAAAACTGATCCTTGTGCACATGGGTCTATTAGACCAGGTGTATTCGGTCATGTTGTTGAATCGATACAAAAAACGCTTTATAATTATTAGAGAAATTTAAGAGAGAAATTATTGATCCCCAAACGATTTTAGACTGATATTGGATCTAATATAAGATTGCGTGAAAGTTCTATTGATTTATTCAACGTTTAAATAAGTAAACAGTTTTTAATGAAATATCGACAATCCATAACTTCTGGCTTATGAAATTTAATATGTAGGATATATTAAAAGAAATACGAAGAGCCTAACCAAAGCTGAGAACTGCTAATGGAATAGCCAAAAGGGTTCTTCTCAAGTATGTCTCGATGGTCAGACCCTTTGTTTCGCAATGCATACATTATTAATAAAATTTCTGCCACAAAAGAGCCAACAAATCTCATTAAGTATTAATACCTGAAACTGGGAAAATTTCCTGTACGAGGTAACCTGGAGCGAGACTTCCTCCCCCGCAAAAGATAAAAGTTCGTCAATCCTTGTGGATGATGGCGACATTCGGAAAAGTCGGTAGAGCTTGACGACGGAAAATTTATTCCGCCCTTTTGGGTTGCAGATAATGACACTTTTCAACACTTTCAACCGCCTCCGTCTGGGGACTGGAGCCCCTGTCCAGGTGGGCTCTGACGAGGCCAGGTGAGGCCTGGAGCTCTGCAAATCCCATGCCACGCCTCAGTTCGCACTTGTCCCTTAATCCGCCCTTAAGTCCCAACTGAAATGATGCGGTTAAATTCCCCAATTCGTGCATAAAGGCAAATGATGTTTGAAGCCTGATGAGCTTCTTCCCTCGGGAGGATGGGCTCCTTGGTCTTCAAATGGTGGGAATAAGCGCAAAAACAATCAGAGTTATTACTCCAGTTAGAGCTCGTAATTTAATAATGTATGAGCTGGTGAAACATTGCCCCAACCCTTCCCAGCGCCAAAACGAACCCCCATTTTGTAGGCCCATTCCGCAAAATAGAGCTGCCGGAGTATGGCTTAATTTGAGCCGAGATGTACACGGATTGATTTCCCGTCAGGACCTATTACCCGTTTTGGCCAAAGGGATGGCAGCTGCAAGTGTAACCACACCCCCACAGGAGGACGTTGGAAGAACCAAATTCTATAGAACCCTACGCCCGCCGCTCTGCCGCAGGGAAATGGAATTAGTACACGCATAATTCCTAGGAGGAGATTGGGAACCTTTCATCGGAAAGCAATTAGCTTCTCGCAGATTTCCCGCTCTTCCTCCCTTTCATAACTTCCCTCCATCCCTCCGGAATTCGCCCGGGAATAATTTAAATTGAGATTCTCTCCGGCGACAAATTTACCCGACTTTTCCCAGGGATAAAGATGGGGTTGGTGTACGGAAGCTGTGCCTTGAAATATTCATCAAATTCAGCAATCGCTTACATAAATAAATATTCGCGTGATTTGCCTTTAATGAGGTCCTTAAAAAAGATGGGAAATACGCAGGAATAACTTCGAGGTATTTTTATTGAGTTTTTTTTTACATTAGATGAAAGTGATTGAAACCACAGAATCATAGAACTGCAGAATAAAATGTTATTCTAGACACATTTTTAAGGAAATTGCAATTTTTTTCTATGATACTTCATTTATTTCGGCATTATTTTGAGGGTTGAAAGATGCAAGTTGCAACTGCGCTTGGTTTTGGGATCAGAGAATTAATTGCAAATAAAACTTATTTCCCGCAAATTTTTCATGTGGAATACATTTTACTAAAGCGAAATTTACCTTTAGAGAAATTTAGTAATGTAGCTCTAAGGATTAAAAAATAAAATTAAATTCATATACACCTTTTGTTTAGGTGAATGAAATAGCTAATTGCTTTATTAAAAACTTAAAAAATAAACGAAGTAGTACTTTTACAAAGTTGATTGAGTTGATAAACGACTTTAAATAATTTAAACCAAGAAAAGCTACGATGGAAAAAAAATGTTGATTTTGAATAGCCTTTATTTTTTCAATATGTGCTGTCAATTGCAAAATTAGTAGATTTCATAGCTTTAATTTGTATAGCTATTTTTTTAAAGATAAAAGATAAGAAAATTAATAAGAATGAAAACAAATTAGCTATTAAATTATTTAGTATCGGACATACGAAGGCGCTAGGTGCGGAAGAACCGGGAGAAATAAATCCACGAACAGGATCAGTGTGAAAAACAACCAGCGAGTGGCCGCCTCACCTCATCCTGTGTTGGGCCGCTCTCCCCAGCGGGGAACAAGCCTCAGGAGATTCGAATTTGCTCCCCGCGGGCAGCAGCTGAGCCGAGCCTAGAGCTCTTTCGTGCCTGTGAGCGGCCGGCTTATAAATAAAGGAGCAGCCAGCTTCTGCCTTCATTCTGTTCGGAGACTCCGTCGGGCTGAAATGTCGTTTACCCTGAATTCTATTTCTCAACAGTAACTTGTACTTATAAATCATTTAATTGATTTTAGTTCTCTGTCAATGCTCAATTTTAGCAATTCCCCCTTACAACTCACTTGTCTATGCGCTCTACACTATGATCTGAAGTGAAAAAGTGTTCTTTTTTATAGTTGTCTTCAATTTCCTCGAACCAATTAATTACTTACTTATAAACATATTGTTTTTTAATCCTTCTTAACAAAAAAGAGTTGTGCGCGATAAATATAGCCAGAGTGCATAAAACAAAAGTTAAATTTTTATTACAAGTGTTTGCACATCTATCTGCCGTCGCCTATAAAAAGCTGTAAACTTTTATTGCATGCGAACTAATAAAACAACTCATAAAATAAATTCTGTTGGACAATTACTCACGACTGTGCAAAATGCGTACATAATTTGCGGTGATTAACTAGAGTGCACCGAAATCGTTTAATTTCGCATATATGGCATTGTAGTTATGTAGTTATGTTATGTGTGGATCCATGGTGCATATGTGTATTAAACCCCATGAAGACTTCTTGGTACATCGCATTAAATCTTCCACTTCCCCAGTTGGAAACAGCACGCCACCCACAACCAAATGATACATTCGCTGGAAGTTGTCATGCCGCAAAACCTCCATATTCCGAGCTTCGTGAGTATAAGTTTCAGCCGTGCCAGCAATATGTTAAGTGATTTCACGAGCATATACAGCTGCCATAAACAAGCACCTCTTGCATCTATTTGAATTTGCGTTTATACATTTTTCCAGCGAAAAACCCTTTTTCCCTGATACATTCTTGTTTACCTGCCAAGAAATGGGTGGTGGTAAATATTTAAATTCACCAGAAATTCTCCAGATAAATAATCCTTAGCCCAGAGTTATGCATTATAGTAATATATGAAGGATGTGTGCTGTGCTTCCTGCGACAAGGAATAATCGGGATCTAGGGGAATGAGGAGTGCTCCTGGTGATGTTATGAGCCACTTTTGGGTTCGAATGGGTGCGGGATTCGATCCATTAGGCAATTATATATTTTCACCCGACACGGATCGTTCGGATGTTAAAAGTTTGAAAAGTAATTTCACTCCATGACCAGAACAACTTTCAAAATTTATCTTATTCACCAGAGAAAATGACAATATTAAGAAAAAGTTTTCTGGAGTAGAAGAGAATTAAAACCTTAGTTTTCTCGTTTTTAATTGCTTTTATGATGCTAGTTGAGCTACACCGTACTTCAACCCGGATCTAAGCAATATTTAATAAAATCAATCACTTCTGAGATACAACACTTTACAGATAGTGGTTAAAAAATCTACATAGTATTGCTTGCAAGTGTGCTTAGTGCAATTTTTCGAAAATTGAAATTAATTTCAATTTTTTACTTCGATCTTAGGTTTTAAATCTCTAATGAACTTTTTTAATTCAGTTTTAAATATTCGAAAATATTGTCAAACGTTGTTCATTTATTCAAAATTTTATAATGTATCTTAAATGTTGATGTCTTCTGCGGTTGTTACACTCACAAAACATAATTTCCTTTTGGTTTAGTGGAAATATTTTTTATCACACGTAAAATGAATGCATTCTTTTACACTTAATAGTTTACTTAAAATGTAGACAATTTTTTTTAGATTAATGAGAATTTTTAGAACTATACTAGGCCTTTTTCAAGTTAAAGACTGTTTAGTGTTTTAAAAATAAGAAAAAAATCCTGCCAATTTAAGATATCAGTTTTTTCTGAGTGTGTAATTAGAAGACATTCTAATATGCTTGAGATTTTCTTAATAATCTATACGCCCAAACCCTTGTTACCTTAGAACATGAAGAAACTTAGAAATTTATACAAAAAGTTTAGATCATATTTACTAGTGATCTTTGCATTTTATATCCATTATGTGAGCTATAACTATGTAACATTTTTTACATTTATTTTCGATAAATTAAAAATTGGGTACCTATTAGTTTACTGTGTGAAAAAATCCAATTCTACTTGCATAATTATTCAAATCATTGTTATTCAATTCAACAAATTATGCTATAACTAAAATCGAGTTCCTTCAATAAAAAGCACATCAAATAAAAGCAGTAATATCCAAATGAAGCTCCTTACAAATCAAGTTGTCATGTTTAACTCCTAATTAATATTTAAATGAAACTTAATTATGTTCATTAAGTTATACTACTTCTAAAAGTAAAATTCCAGAGGGTGGTTAATAATTACCCTCTGCACCCGAGGATCCTACCCTGTTGCCCTGTATATTGATTCGTAGCCGGTCGCATCTCATAGTCATTCTTAGACATCAAGAAGTTCTTGTGGAACGAGGGCCCCATTTATCAAGCTTTAGAAGTTCCAATTACTTCATCATTTAGCTGAATGATGAGATATCCTTTCCGGTCGGAGGGAGAACTATCAATTCTCTTTCCGGCACCAGCATCATACCAGTTAATGATTAGATATGATTTGTTGTGGGCCTCTTTTCGAGTCTATTGTTCGGTTAAGATGATGCGGCGTCTAAGATATATAGTAATCTTTAAATTAAATGATAACATTGTACTTGGCGTTTGTAAAATGAATTAATTAACATATCTCATGTCACTATCAGAATTAAGCTTGAAGAACAAAAGGATAGTAAGCTGCACAATTAAACGGGCAGGTGTAGTCAGCATTCCGCACATATTAATTACCTACTAGATATTCAAAATTTATCCTTGCTAATATAATTGATGAAGTACAACAGAAATTTAAATCCTTTGTACCTATCTTAAGATACTTATGGGCTAGATTTTATCGTAATATCGGAATTGTAATTATTGAACCATTTTCAAATTAAACTTTAATTTATTATTGATTAAAACTTAATATCTGAGAATTCTAACATTTCAGAAGGTCAAATCCAAAATGTTTAGTTTAGATTTATTATACTTAAACAACAAACACCAAAAATAATATTATATACAATAGAAATAAGTCGAAAGTACCTAATTTACGATCTTGCGAAAATGTCGCTGTAAAATAAAGAATTGCAAATTTACATTAGCAATCACTAAGTTGTGTTTTTCGTAGTACGGATTCCTTATAGTGCAATTTCAACTCCCAGTTTAGTTTTTTTTAAATCGTCAGTAAGTAATTTCGTAATAAAAATCTGTAAATTTAAAATGCTACAGTTGGAGTTGTATAATAAAAATGTTGAAAGGAAAAATGTATGAACCTACCTATGTATGTACATAGGTATGTTTCGAAGCGTCATTTCATTCCATTGAGAAAATGTGATTTAGTACCTCAGATAAATAGGTAAATTAAGGCATTTCTTAATAAATAGTTCATTAAAACATCAAAGTGTGTAAGGGCATTCTTCTGTAAGTACAATAATTTTGATAGTCTAGTTAAACTTATTACATTTTTTAAAATAATCTAAAGATTTAAACTTTTCGAGGTTGCTAAAGTTCATTTCCCTTCAGCATTGTATTTTCAGAGAACCTATTTCTCTGATCGGATTATATCAGAATGGAGATCAAGTGAATTACCTCGCACTATCATTGCTCAGATTTGTACAAAGTTTGTGCACTTATATGATTCCCCAATGTTTTCACTTTTAGAATTAAATCATTTACTTACCTGCGAAATATCTCGAAAATTCTCTTAATTCAGAGACAGGGTGGTTCTTGTCTACAGCTCACATTATTAGGGAAAGTACCCGAGGCGTGAAAAGCTCAACTTTATGGAAAAGCGAATACTTTTCCCAACAAAGTGATGAATTCGGTCGAAATAATTCCCTTGTTCCTGCGTTCGTTTCCAGCCTTCGGAGCAGGAACCAACATGTGGTTGGCTGGAGGAATTACAAAAAGCGAACATTCCTGCTTGAGGGCTGTTTCTGTCTGTAATTTTCGTCGTTATGGCATTTTGCCTGTCCCCCAAATCCCCTCGACATTAAGATTTTCAGTTGGTTTACCTCTCATGATCTTTAAGAATGAAATTTTCACATCTTGGCAGGCACACCCAAAAGGCAATGCTGTGAATTTAAACATGGCCCTGGAGAAATTCAATATTTAAATCCTAATACAATTTGAAAGATCCTGGGAAATTTAAATTTTGGAGGGAACAAAATGGTAATCAGTAAAATCTCCTCAAATCAATAACACGTTTGTGCAGATGATTAGGTTTCATAGAAAAAATGCAAAGCGAAGAAATAATCTGGCACGACCATGTGATATTGGTCCCTGGTAGTTTTTGATTTAAAAGCAGCATCCCTGAACCACAGTTCCATAGGGATAGAGCTTGTCTGGTCTGACACGAATTTTTGCGGGTGGTGCCCTTGGGGCGGAACCAACAACTCGGCAAAACGGACAACAGGCCACGAGAAAATTCTCTCCTATTGGAAAATGGCCGACTTCTACAGCGTGCAATTGAAACTGGGCAATTTTCCGAAGCAATTTGCAAATTCCAAAACAACAAAGTTTCTGCGACGCGGACGAGATAAATTGTGCTCCTCCAAGCACTCATTTATGAGGTTTGCAATTTTCCGAGAATGCCCAGTTGCGATGGAATTTAAAATTGTTTTCATAAATTTGTGAGCTTTTCGATGACCTGCTGCTGTGGTTCAATAGAAAATGTCGCCAACAGCCACTTGAAATGAGGCAAAAAGTTGTTGTTTGAAAGTATTCCATAGGAATTTTTTGAAAAAATCGATTCAGTCTGGACCTTTAAGTTTTATTTTCGTTTTATTTGTATGAATATCGATAGTTTGGGTACAGATTTCCAATAGTCACCAACTTTTTTAAAAACTTTTATTCGTACTCAAGGGCTATTATCAAAAAAGCAGCATTATTTTACGGATTTCCCAAAAAATATTTTTTATAATTTAAAACCATATTTATGTATAAAAGCTACATAGTCAAATTTCTATTAACAACTATTATTTTCATAATTTAATAGGGAAGAACATCTTTTGGGTAAATTTTTCAGCAATATCTCTAGTCCTACCATTAGACATTTTTTTTGTGACTAGACCTTTTATAAATTTTAAATTTAGTTTTATAGTTTTCCTCAAAATTAGAATATTTACATTTCTTAAGATTTGGCACTACAAATTAATACTAATTTTACTCCAATGATTACCTCAGTAAAGAAAGTAAAAATTTTTTATACTGATATGAATTTTAAGTAGTAAACCATTAGTACGTTCCTAATTGCTAATCATTCATCACCACTATATCACGGTTTTAGACCATATAGAAAATTCAATACATTTTGTATAGTAAGAAACAGAATAAAAATTAATTTTCTCTTAATCGTGGATTAAACTTAAGTAATCCTAGCTTATAGTTCAAGTTTTATTTATACTAACTTAAGGCTTGGGTTAAGCCTAGGTTCAACCTGACCCAGGGCTTCAAGATATTCCATGTTTTTTTTTTTTTTACATAATCAGAACCATTTCCAAAACTTAATATAAATGGTGTCTAACATCAGTGTTTTCAGGTTATTATTATTTTGGATAAATATTTATTAGAAGTTTGTGTGAAGGTATAGCAATATTCTAAATCATATGTACTATATAGCTGCTTCTTTAAGATCATGCGTAACCAAGATTTATGTCGTTATAATTTTAAATTTATATATTCTCGGGGCAAGGTGGAAAGCCAGCATTTTATATTTCCAAATATCAAACCACATGAATTAATTCGATGTCCTCAATGTGCAACGAGTATAAAATTCATTTCAGATGTCAATTTGACTGGAACCATTAAAAGGGAATTTGATGCATCAGTTGTTTCGACATTCTATTAAAATCGTTCAAATCGAAAATTGCAACGTTTTCTCGAAATCACAATTTCATCGCCATGTGCGAAGAAAACATTTTAAAATTCGGTGGAAATTGTGGAATAATGCTGGGTCGATTTCGAAGGAAACATCTATAAAACATGTCCAAACTGACAAGTGCCATTCACTCATACTCACTCGTATCCGACCCGTCTTGAATTAGTCCTTTTTCGTATTTTTGCCAGACCTTCGCCATCGTCCAATTCTCGATTTTTGCAATACACTCAAACGTGCTAAATTGTGGGACTCGGCTCAGTGCCTGGATTTTAGGGATACATTTAAATGGAGCAAACAGATAACTACGAGTGCATAAAACCTTCCTAAAACCCCAATATAGGAAGAGACTTATTGTCTGCTTTAAAGAATTTTAAGAGCTCCCGAGTGGCTCTCCTGACAAAATGACAAACCCAATTCCTCTTTACTCCCTTTAACGTAGAAGCGTTCTGTAAAACAATACATCTTTGGTACATAATATGAATACAGATCATAAAATCATGTGAATCTTCTGCCTTATGCTCTTGCTGCTAGTCGTCTTTTATTTTGCCCCCAAACTTCTTGCAGCGCTACCAATTTTCTTTTCTTGTAAGATTTGTGGCTTGTGGGCAGAGGCTCTGGCAGTGAGAACTTTTCATCTCCAATGCCTCCAAGCTTTAATATCTTCCAATCTAACACGGAAGGCATTTTTATAAAGCATATAACATAAAAACAAAAAATGACAGCACTTTGTGGTGTGATGATGTGGTTTAATTTTTCCTCTTTTCCTTTTAAACATTTTCAGGCTTTTCGAGGAGCATGCAGACCTGCTCTATATGTTCTCTAAATTTAAAGAATTAAAAACGAAAGAAGAACAAGCGACCTCTGAGGAACTAGCAGAGCATGCGAATAAAGTTATGGAAACATTAGATGAAGGCATTAGAGGACTAGACGATTTAGATACATTTTTTGAATTTCTACATCAAATTGGTGCTTCTCATCGTAAAATTCCAGGATTTAAAAAGGATTATTTTTGGGTAAGTAAAATAATTTTATTAATTTATTTCTAATTAATTTCAAACCTGGCTTAACTTTGGCCTAATATTATATTAAGGCCAACCTAACCTTAGCTTGGTTCAAATATGGTATAAATTTGAATTAAACTAATTCAAACCAGATTCAAATTTGGTTTGAATATGTAAGGATAATTAAAAATCTTAGGAATGTTACAAATCGTCTCAATGTCCATTTATAACAGCTCTGCGCAAACTTTAATCGTGTGCACTACAATTTAATTTCTAATAATGCGTACCAAATTCAACAGTTCATCGAGCCATTTTACGATTTGGCAGAATCGGCCAATCGTGAAATGGTTCGACGATAACCACGCGTCTGACTTTTGATTATCATTTTGTGCCCAATCGTACTCGTGGTTATCGCTTTAGTACCATAGAGTTACCACGACCGTGACTCGATATTAAATATAAATCAAAGGGTTAAGCTTCTGTAAAGTGAAATTGTTTATTGATGTTTAAACTGAATTAAAGTGCTTTAAGTTAACCAGTGAAATATGGAAGCATAAGGGGTAACACCACTTTGAAATTTTTAAAAAGGAGATACTTTTTAGCAATAATTACTGATTACATAAAAGGGCCCGTCTTCTACATACCCATTACAAATAAATGTCCCAAACTAACATGATAAAGTTGTTCAGAAAAATAATTAGGATATAAATTAATTATGAGGTCGATAAAGGATAACATAATTAATGCGTGCACAAGTCGATATTTAAACTTTCCATTTATTCAGCAGTACAAACGTAATTTTAGGATTTAGAAAAGTTTTCCCCCCTATCCTCCCTCGGTGTTTTGAATCACAATATTCATGCCTTAATTGCAGCAAAAGTTTGGCGTTATACATGTAAAACTTATTTCATAGAGAAACTGTGCAGTAATTAAAAATTTCGAAAACCAAAGCTCTTTGGATTTCAGCAGTGGGATGCAGATACATCGTGCATGGACGGCCGCATTATTTATCAGTCCCTGATGCCTGCCTGCATGAATAAGCAATTTTTGTAATTTAAATTTTTAATTCATCTACACGAATACAGTTGAATCGTGTTTGCGTCTGTGGTGGTTGCGATTTTATTGGTTTTTAATGGAAATTTATTTGTAAATCAAATTATGAGAAGTAGTCGGTATGATTGCATAATGCCATCCAACTCAAAATGGTGGATTTATTTCAAGGATCCTCGCATTTGCAGGCATTGATTTGGGATATTTTTTGAGTCCTCTGGGTTTATTACTCGAGGTGTTATAGAGTGCACATTGAGGATATAAAACCACTTCAATAAAATATTCGAATAAAAATATTTTCGATCTGTAATTTTATCATAGAGATGTACAGGAAATGTTTGTAATGAATTTAAATGTAGTACGTGCTTTTTGTCATATTGACACCTCTGAATATATTTATTTAACAAAGGTAGAAGAGAAATACAATTTTTCCCTATCTTTACTGGCGCACTCGGATACTAGTCCATACGGCGCGTTCTATAAAATAATCGTAAGTCTAGATACAATAGTAAAATAGGTTTAGGTTGTTGGTAGTAACATCTAGCGTTAAGATTATGTTATTTGTATACGTAAGAATTATATGTTTAAAATTATTTTAGTTCTAAGTTCTATTTACAGCTTATCTAAGATGTTAAGTTTAGAAAGGGTGTTAAGGAGGATCGTGGGTTTGGATGGGTCCAGTAGAGTTGAGAGGGGGGTATTAGGCCTCCTTTCTTCCTTATCGTGATCAGACAATCTTTTAAAATATGTTTGAGGGTGAGGGGGGCCTGACAGTGATGGCATCCAGGTTTCGGGCTCCGGGTCAGAAGGTGGCCATGGGTGAGAGATGTGTGCCCAGTTCAAGTCCTGAAGATGGTAATACCGTGGTCTCTCGACAGGGTTTTATTATAGGCCGAGGGGTTGTTACTTGGCCAGTGGGATGCAAGGAAGATGCTTTCCTTGTTCCAGCAACTTTGTCTTCTCCTCCTTAGTTCTTTCGTGCATGATCGTTGGATGAAAGATGATAGGGGGAGTTCTCCTCGTCGAGCTCGGTGAGTGAAAACCGGCCTTTGGCATAATGGGCCGCCATTTCATTCCCTTGGATGCCCATGTGCCCGGGGACCCAGGTTATTCTTATGTTGTGTCTCAGTGCCGTCTGCATACAACTTTTGATAATAGGCTCCGAGTTAAAGTTATTGTTGATAGCCCTGATCGTCGACAGGGAGTCGGAGAAGATGATAGTGGGGTTCCCAACAGAGCTGGTGAACTGGATAGCTCTCCACAAAGCGAATATTTCTGTCTCGAAGCTAGACACTCCAATGGGGAATTTGAGACACTTGATGGTGGAGAATTTCGTTTGGCGGGATTGGGCAACGATAGAAGCGGCTGCGGCGTGGGTGACTGATGTTGAACCGTCTTTGTAAATTATTGTTGAATTGGGGTTTTTGTTAACAATTTCCCGATGTAACTGTTGGTGCACGTCTTTATTGGCGTTTCTTTTATTGAAGGTCAACGTAATGGGAGGGAAGTTCATGGGCCGTTGGAGGGAGTGGTGGTAAGGAAGAAATGGGGGAGGGATTGGGTAGGTTAGTCCCTAGACTTACCACTACACCTAGAGCTGTCTTCAAAGCTGGGGTCGATCTGGGTTTTGTCCTCGTCTTTTCCAGTTTGTGCAGGGTATGGAGGTGTGGTCTCTCAGAGTCCAACCAGTTCCGGGCGATGATTTTGGCTGCTGCTTTGTTGGCACGGTCTTCGATGGGCCAGATGCCGCATTCCGTCCAGATGGCTCGTAGGGGGTGGATCTGATGGCGCCGGTTGCTGTCCTTAGAATTTTGATGATCTCGGTCTAAATGTTTGAGAGGTTGGCCAGGGTCGTTCTGGAGTATATTTCGAGTGCGTAGTTGATGATTCCTTCACTGAGAACTCGTCCAATTTTGATGGTGAGTCCCAATATTTTCAGCTCCTGGACCACAGGAAAGCGTTCGTCAGCTATTTCTATGGTATTTTTGGTAGTGGGCGCGTCCTCTGGAGAAAGCAATTACTCCGCATTGTTGTGGCGGGACAATTGCTACGGTTTTGTAGGACCAGATTGCGGTGGCTATGTGGGCTCTCCTCAGGTTGTCTCTGGCTAGTTCTCCGTTCATATGTAAAAGTATGTTGTCAGCGTAGATATAAGAGTTCAGTCCGTCAATTCGTTGTAGTCTTTGTGCTAGGGAATGGATGAAAATGTTGAAGAAGGAGGGGGAAAGTGGCGACCCCTGGGCTAAACTATTCTTAATTGGACTTTTTCGGGATGGGAAGCCATTGATTTTGACCTGAATGATTCTAGAGCTGAGGAAGTTTTTGATGAGGCTAGTAGAGCTGGAGTCAAAGTTCCATTTGGCCATTTGTGACAGGATCGTGTCGTACAGAACCCGGTCGTACTGCTTTTCAACGTCAATCGACATGACGTAGTTAGTTTTGTTTTTGTTAAGGCTGCTCACAATGTCGGCCTCAAGTTCTAGCAGTAAAGAGGTTGTTCCATGGAACTTTCTGAATCCGTGTACGTTTTTGAGGAGCACAGGTTGGATTGCATCGGCCAGTCGTCTTGACAGAATTTTTTCAAGGAGGCGCGACATACTTACCTGGGATAAAAAAAAATGGGTTGCAAGTCCCTCGGGGTTAGTTGCCCGTTTGTCGCCGAAGATCGTTTAGGCATAGAGATTAATATAGCGTTTTTCCAGCCGTGAGGAAAGATTACCTCTACTAAGATGCGATTGTAGAGCGCCATCAACCTTTTCTTGAATGAAAAAGGGTCTCATTGAGCAGATTGTATGTGATCCGATCGTGTCCTGGCGCGAATCCCTTACACTTGCTAAGCGTAGAGCTTATTTCGAGAAGTTATATGGGTTGGGAAGTGGTCCGGAGAGAGGGGGAAGGGGGAAGAGATTTGGGTGGGTCCAAGCATCTCTTCTCTTAGTTAGGTCTTACCTAAAGGAAATGTCCTCCGAATAGGACATCCATTCTTTGGGCAGTTCCTCGGCCATAGTGTATAGGTCGGTGAAATTTTGCCCATTGGTTTTGATGGCCGCTATGCTTACTTCTCTTATAGCGTCCCGAAATCCTTCTGACCTTATGCCACGCATCCCGAATGTTGGTGTTAGGGTCAATTTGTTCGGCGAAGTTAGCCCAGGAGTCTTTTTTCGCCTCTTTAGCCAATCTTTTGGCTATTGCTGACTTTTTCTTATAGTCAATGAGATTGACCAAAGCTGGGGTACCTCTGAAACTCTTTACATGCACGGTTTTTGTCTTTGGTTTTTTGGAGAATGTTGTCATTCATCCAAAGGGGTTGGGACTTAGAAAAGCTCTGGGATAAGGGTATGCAACTAGCCGCAGCACCTCGGATGGCCCGAGTAAGTTCCGCTGCTTCGTTGTTGATATTTGAATAGGGTTGGCGTCGCGATAACTCTGCCTGGACAAGGTTAGTGAATTTTTGCCAGCTAGCCCTTTTTGCGCAGAACTTACTCTCCTGTTTGTGACCCGCTATATCGATTTGGAAGTGAATCAATATAGGGAAGTGGTCACTTCCCTTTAGGTATTCGTGGGTATCCCATGTTAAGGTTGGAGCCAAATGTGGTGGGGCGATAGAAATGTCAATGTGGGAGGTGGAGCCCGTCCCTGATAAGAAGGTAGACCTTCCGGTGTTCAGGGCGCATATGTTGAAGCTTTCTATCCACCTGACAACGCATCTTCCTTTGTTGTCCGAGTTGGGGACCTTTGGTACTACATACTTGTCTGTTACAAATCGTGACTCGTGGACGTGTTCCTTACCCGACCGCCATTCCCGCCAAAATATCCAAGGGGGTGATTCGCCTCTTCTTTCCCCAAAAACACAAAGGGATGATATGTAATCACGGGCCGAATTAACATTTGAAAGGTACTCCGCAATGACAAAAAAGAAATGGGAATAACTCCAAAAAACCAAAAATCGCCGGTTGCTGATCCTTGATTAAACCCGTTCACTTAGAGATCCTAACTGCGATTCGCTCTGAATATAAAAGCAATAAAAGTATTATCGAGCTTTTGTATCTACCATTTGAACTTAATTTTACCGTCACAAGAGATTATTGCCAAAAATGTATATCTAATAAAAAAATTATGTAATAGGAAATACACTTTGGTTTGCCTTAAAAATTCGTACTTAGGCTAGTTATTATCTAAAATGTTAAGGAAGAAGGAAATCGGAAAGAAATTTTGTCAGGTTCATAATAACTTGGTCTTTCCAAACAGGAAATGATATAGAATAATATAATATTGAAAGTATACAGAAGAAACTGATAAATAAATTTAATATTCATTTTATTGGAATCCTATACGGACAAAAATGCAATGATAATAAAGATTTTTTCCCAAAACTGTTAAACCTACCTTTAGAAAAGTATTTAGAATATATATGTCTGTATGTTCGGGATACATATATTTCAGCCTAACGGCCCTTGATTAATTTTTTGAAGTATAAATTATGATATTGGATTTTTAAAATTATGAAGTTCGCATACTCTCATAATATAATTTTTGTTTAAACCGAATTGTAATAAATTATGTTCACTTAGGAATTACTTATTGTACATTAGTTTTACATTCTATGACATTAATTTCTAAAGGTAATGTAGGAAGTATTAAATACACTTTTACTCCCTATTTGTACCAATATCGCGTTCTTTTCTTATACCCAGCTATATAAAGCAAAAAATTATTGAGTAAGGATCTATTCGGTAACTCCTTGATAAGCGTCCTTGTGAGGAATTATTACCGAACAATTACGTTGACTCCCACTCTCCTTTCATGCCCTTTATGTTCTATTAAACGCCACCGGCTTAAAACATACTTTGCTCCATTAATTGATGTAGCAAATCCACAACTAGTCCCTCCTTAGCACGTAAAGCAATTAAAAAGCAATGAAAGTGAAATAAGGCAAGCGTTGCAAATCTTTAATGGAAACAAGATGCTAAGGCCAGGCACACATAATGGCTCCACATGAGTACTCACGCGCCCAAAGAGGAATCTTTTAAGTGTGAGTCTTTATTCCCGGCCCACACATAATTTTATTACTGATGAGCTCGTCCTGCGCGATTCCGGGCAGGGGCTAAATTTATACAATAGTAATAAAATTAACGTCGCATGAAACCTGAAGGAGAATCATTGACCTGAAAAGGGAACATACTTTGGGTCCAACTTTTAACCACTTTCCTCATTAATCAGGAAGTTGTAAAAAGTTCCTCAAGGAGTTACCACTCGGACTGATCTTACCTAATGTTTTATGGTCGAACTAGTTCTCCCAATTGGAGCTCATGAGTCCTGCATCAAAAACTCTGGACGAGAAGTTTTTCTTCTCCTCAAACAAGTTGATGGGCTCGGGAGTTGTACATTAAAAGTGCGTCTCGGGATATGGTCCACAATTAAGTCGAATGACAATACATCAGAGCTTCGGCGGTGTCCTTGAGGATACAATGCTCAACCGAACCCTAAACTCCGGAGTATTACTTTCCATAGGACTCTTGCGTTTCATATATTAAATACAGCCAAATGCTACCAACTCTCATCAAAAAGCATAGTTCCACATGTGCGAAATATGCTCAAAGTCTGCAGAAATAAATTTCTGGCATTATTGCGACAGCAGACGCCATCATCCAACTACCGCACAGCTGAGTACATTTTGGGGCGGGGGCGAGGCCGCGTCCCGAGCATAAACGGAACAAGATACTGAAATTACTCAATTTGTATTCCATGCAGAATCTGCATTTAATGGAAATGGTTTTTTCATCATCCCGTAATATGCTCATGCCAGCATCCAGTGGCAGTCGCTTTTTCAAAGTTGACTTTCTGCCGGGATCATGAATGAAATTGTCACACTTCGCATAACTCATGCAATCGCCCTGTGCATTAGACGGGGTCCATGATGATCGATTGATGCTGCTGGAGTTCCCAAATGGCGGGGACTGCCGGCAATTGGAATTCCACTGGGACCCCAATAATTTGCGCGAAAAAAGTTTAATGTAAAAACCGCTCCTCAATTTGAGGGAACATTTTAGGAATTTATAACCGCAGCAGTGGCAAAAAAACCAGAAAACGCCACTTCCGGTCTCACGTATGCTGTGAGAGTCCTAGAGCATGGCTTAAGAGATTTGTCCATTTAATGGACCGCTATTTTTAGATGCAAGCATTTCTAACGTTCTCTATGTTTTCATGCTATTCTGCAGTTTGTCCATGAACTACTAAAGTATTTAGTTATACAATATTTTGGACTTAAAAGAGAGACAAATTGCAACTTAAATTATAATACTTTATTCTACCATGGGAAAGATAAGCCTTTTGTCCATTTTAAGAATATTATTAGTTTGTTGTCCTCGTTGTGTCAAATTTTTCATTATTAGCATGTAAATTGACAAACAAATAGAACAATCCCCAAAACTCATAAAAAATAAAATATCTAGTATGAGGAGGTCCTGAGTAAAAGTTCTTTTTGATTTCGGAACCATTAACACTAAAATACGTCTATAAATCTAAATTGAATTTCAAAAAGGCTTTAAGCGTAAATTTAATATCCGCATCTTTCATATCTTCTGGCTAAGTGAACTACAGAGTTTTCTTGTAAATAAATAATCATATGCAAAATTTACCTCAAAACAGATGAAACAAAATAACATCTTGGTTGTCCTTGTGACTGTCTATCTAGAAAAATGTAGTAAATCTTGAAAGATCCAAGACTAGGTACACCACCACAAGGTAAATATTCTTTGTATTTATTCAGTAAAATGTTTTTGCCCAATATACAAATAAATCATTGTGATTGAGTTCGAAAATAAATCAGAGCAAGCAATAACCACGTTGACACTTTTGGAAATAGTGACTGTGTATTTCTAACAGTCTAATTAATTAAAGGTCATTTAGAATTTATCCACAATCAATTTTAGAATTGAAATTTTCTGGCGCAATCTACTATGTTATTTCCACGTAATTTTACTGAAAATTAAAGGAAGTTCTTACTCTAAAAGTGTTTCCATCGTTTTAAGGTATTATATGAACACCTAAGAAAGAAGAAACAAAGTTCATTATTTTCGATTGCATTTTGACGACAAATATGTGGTCAAATAAACGGTTTGCTTTAATTAACTCAATCTGCAATAGGTCAAATTAAATTTGTATTTTAGAGTGTAGGAAAAAATAATATTGTGAAGGAGTACTAACTGAAAACTTATATGTATTATATGTCTATACCATATATATATAAAGGAATTCGACTTGTACAAAATCATTTTGTGGTGGTTACTACTCTGTCAAGAGCAGTTAACCCTTTGAAGCGTTTTCCCTTTTAATTATATATTTTTTCCAATTAAATTATGGGAGAAAATTGCATGAACCGTGGGAGGCCAAGCGTATTGTTCCCGAATTAATTGTGGAGCGTTCCCTCCCTCTCCCTTTGAAGTTCAGATACAGTCAAATTAAACCATCCCTTCGCTAACTCCTGAATTATGTTTATGTGCTTGTATCGTCCCGAGCGCGATGCGAATTTGCATGGTAACTTCTTGAAATACAACTGCTTTTCGTGATTGTTATTCCTTAGCGGGCGATAAATTCCCTTGTCACTTAAAACTCTGGATGTGTGCTCAAGAAGTAGCTTGCGGTGAATACACAACTTCTGATCTACGAACTTCATTTTCTTAACAAACTCTTGTAGTTTTGAAGTTGTCTCCCTTGAGATGGAAATATTTATTTTGCTGATTTCACGAACTACATTTGTTTTGATATATGTATGTATGTACGAAACAGCTAAGGTACATGACAGACAACGCTCTCTTATCTTTTAAAATGTTTTAAAATGTCGCTAAAATTGTTGAGTTTATTTAGGGAAGTATTCTCATTTCATTAAAAGTGCTATTATAAAACAACAATTTCCTAATTTTTGTTATTGTAAAACGCGTACGTGTTCTATTTTATTAATTTCTGTAAAACAACAACAGATAATCTTTTAAAGCAAACCTAAATTCAAATTAGCATTTCCTCAACAAAACGGCATATTGAAATTGTATAATATAGCAAAACTTATGGGGTATAGTGGTCCATCAACAACATATTATAAAATTGATCGTATTTTTGAAATTTTAAATGATTTAAGAGTATGAGTTCCGGGTTTTCTGCGTTACTGTTTCAATTAAAGAACCAACAATTTGTGTCGCTGCCTAAGTTTTACGATTAAAATTCGCGAAAACCAAAATATATGTATGCTTCAATTTTAATAAAAGCTGAAATTTTTCAAAAATAAACATTTCTATTTTTAAACTGTTTTATTTAACTTGATCTATCTGTCTGTGGATTGGTTGAAATTTGAAATCGAATTTTAACCATGTTCAAATAAAGCTAGTGCAATGAAATTTTGCACAATTATTAATTTTCGATATCACTGTAATTAATATACAAAATTTGAATCTGCAACAATTTTAAAACATTTTTCAATTTAGTAATACTAAAAAACCCATTATAAAAGCGCTTTTTTATTAAAAATTGTTTTAATTCATATTTATCTTCACATTCGAAAAAAATCTACATTAGCAATGCAAAAAATCTTCTTGGCCTGGATGTTTTTAATTTCATTTTAATAATATTATAGAAATTAAAATTTACTATCTTTTGAATTTGCAAAGTACTTACTATATTTTTACTAAAAATAGATTATTTTTTATATTTCATTTACAGAAAATCGAAAAGCCCTTCTTATGTGCTGTTGAAACGACACTTGGAGATAGATACACCCAAAACGTCGAGGGAATATACAAATTAACAATAAAATTTATAATTGAAACACTAGTAACAGGGTTCGAATTAAATAGTGCCAATATAAAAACAGGAGACTCAACAACAGCAACATCAAATAACACGACTGAACAGCAACCACCGTCAACTGTCAATTCATAATTAAAGCAAAAAACATAATTTTCATAAGGAGTATATTTTTTATAAGTGAAAGAAAATCACTCACATAAGGTCATAAGGTTTAGCGAAGGTTTTAAGGGCCAGCACGGGTCACCTTGCGCCAGAGAACAGGCACAGGACGACTAATTTATTTTTATTACATACTTCGAATTTTGTGCGGTTACCACAGGGTATTGTAATTTTTCTTAAAAAAACGAAATTTCTCTTAAGATATATCTCAATATTTTCTTCCATCGCCCGCGCTGATTAAGGGATTCACCTGAGGTAGAATAGTTTCCTTCTTATTGGAAATTTATCGAACCACCAGGAGAAAATTTTATTTTTGAATTATGAGCTGAATTACCCCATAATAAGGTATAATATACCTGTGGTCGTGTATGTGCATATATGCAAAAAACTTATTTCCCCAAGATAAAAACGTGAAAAATAGCATCGTTCAACTTTTATAGCGTTTTCTTCCCGCAACTCAAGCGAAACTTTTTCCAATTTCTGGAAAAGATTTTCGCGAAGTGGCTGGAGGAGGCGTGCAAATACGCGATTTTATCTGTCGAGGCTGAATGCAAGGTGAAATGCTCTAAAAAAAGATAGTGCCTGCATCATCAGCATCTTTCCGGCACGTCTTGTGCATTTATTTCTTCAGTTTTTCTTTCGAGAAACTCTAAGTTTCTGTTTGAGATGCCCCGGTACCACTCCAAGAAATTTTAGCAAATTGGTGTCCATGTAAACCAGGCACTTTCAGGACGACGGATGGCTTATTTTTGGAAGCGCATTTCCAGAGCAGGTGAAACTGCTTACTCTTCTGCATGAAATGCTTTGCATAATTTCACTATGCTTTTATTTGTTGAACAGCCCTCCGGAGCAGAACATCTTGAAATTATTCTGAAACACGCCCCAGAAAAGGAGCTGGTATCTATCTACGACGGTATTGAGAACGTCTCAATTTCTGCACAAGTTTTCGGAAATGGGGGCGAATTACTGCACATACATAAATCGATAAATCCGCTTTAATTGAGTTGCGAATTTAATTTATTAAGGAATACCGCGATGGGTAAGTAAATAAGGACTGTTTTATATGTAAGTAATAATTACTTATTTCAAAGAAAAAATCTACACGCACAGTTTATTGAATTTTAATTCCCAAGTAATATAACTTTAAATTCATAAAATAATTTTATACATAGAAAAGAAATTGTTTTAATATAGTATATTAATCCAATAAATGAAAGAAAAAAATAAGAATAAATCAACAAGAACTTGTAAAATTTGAACCCTCAAAAATTTAGTTAAGTTCAAAATTTTGTATTTAAGAAATAAATACAAATGTATTACAATAATCGATAAATTTAAATTTTCGTTATAATTGCCACAAGTTTGTAACCTAACTCGTTTGATCCTCTAATTAAAATTGCTATAACTTTTATAATTTATTGAATATTAATTTATCATTTGACTTCTTTACTTTAAAAAAAAAATAAAAAGAGATTTTAAAAAATAATACACTCGTCCTTTTTAACCTTCATGGAATACACCTAACATTTTTTAAATCTTAATATTACGTTTTGTACAAACTAAAGATTTTTAAAATTGATTGGATCGGTCATTTTAATTATTATTTACAAGTTAAATCCTTATTTAATGATATTATCCAGAAAGATTATATAAATTGTGTGTGTATTTTTTTAAATAAATACGTAATATAAATTAAACGAAAAGCCTTAGTTTTCAAACCGCACCGTGGTGTTTCCCTTAAACATGCGAAGCATAATCACGCATAAATGACCATAAATGGTTTAATTTAACAAGCATAAACGCAACCGAGTAGAAAAGCAAATTGAACATGCCTTAAATTATTGCATGACATCCAAACTGTGAGTTTATAAATACGATTCCGAAATTAAAAAATCAACATCGCGGTTTCGTATAGATCGTTATTTTGAGATCAGATTCAAAAGTGAGATTTAAAAGAGGAAACAAGTTGAATTCTATCTATATCTGTGTAACAAAAAAAAATTAATACATAAATAAATAAAAAATGTGAGTCATAAGAAGTTTAAGCGAATGACAAATTTAAGACATTGAATATAATTCTCAAAAACGTTACAAAAAATTGTGTTGTAAATTAAGAGAAATTTCACTGTACGCGTTTCCATCACTATCTGCCTGTCGAAAATACTTTGCATAAAGAATAAACATATTAAAAAGATCTTCCGCAAAGGTTTATATTTAATTCGCGCGCATTTTCAAAATAAGAAAATCGTTCTTAGCGGGAAATTTCTCTTAATTGTTCCTGAAGTTGTTCTTCGCAAGAAAGGCTACATGTTGTTCATATGTGAGATGTTCAATGAAAGTGGAGAAAAAGTGTTGAAAATAAAAATAAAAAGTTTATAAAATTTAATTTGGTCACACAATTAGTAAGGGAAAAATCGAAAGCACAAAATTATGAGGATACAAAAAAAAAAAACTTTAAATTAAAAAAAATAAATCAAATAAGTAAATGTTTGTACTTATTAAAAATAAATATTTAAGTGGTTTTGAAGATGAGACACAAAAACAAAATTAAAAAAACACAAAACACTCATGAGACCCAAAATTTAATAATTACTCTCAGAGCTGAAAACAATATTTAGTAAAAAAATCAAAGAAAATGTTTGTAAGCGTAGGTGTAATTGAGTGAAACAAGAAATAAATAAGTTAGCAAAACAAAAACCATGTGTAAAATGAGCTATTTTAGTTAATTTCCTTCCTCTACTTTCTCCAGTTTTTCAATTGTATTTTTATTATTTTTATAAACTTTTTTAATATATATGTTTTCTTGCCATAAGTTTACTTCAACAGTTCTGATATACAAAACAAAAATTAAAATTGAAAGGTGCTAGACTCAACCTAATAAAAAGGGCAAATAAAAGTTAAAAACGTACATATATTTTTGTTTCCAATAATTCAATTCAATTCATCTGTTAAATCTCATTAAAGAAATTAATGTCTTCAACTCATCTTAAAATGGTACAGAACGAGTTAAGAGGGACAAGATTTAATTATTTGATACAACTAAAACAAGAACACAATTACGTCCGTTTAAATCAGAGATATATAAACAAAGCAAACCTTAGGGGCGATTTATTACTTCATCCAAAATAGGACACAATTGATACTAAACTTAATAAAACAAGTGGATTTAAACTTTTAAAAATAAAACAATTTAATTAAAATAAAATACCTTATATGTATCTCAGAATTAATAAAGAACGAATTCCGATTCATCTCTTGCGGTTCGAAATGTTAAATGGCGAACAAATTTTAAATTAGGTAAATCAAAATAAAAAATCAATCAAGTAAAAAACTAGAACTATCACGAGAGAAATAATAAAAACAAACTGACTTTTTTCTTTAACTTCTTGATTAATCGAATTTTCACCTTTGTATATTGTTTCACACTTTTATTATAGTATAGTAATTATTTACTTTAAATACTCCGATTGGAATATTATTAAAGGTATAGAGGATAAAATAAATGCAAATGATATTCTCACAGAAATTATTCGTCTCTTCGTAAAGCCATTGACTCTCAGTAGTACTGCAATTTTACAATTATTATTGCTTTTCTGATAAATAATAAAACTCAATTTTGTACAGACTTCAACATCAATTCCCTCCAGGCATTATTTCATAATCCTTTCAAAATTGTCTCAATGTTGCGTGCGAATTCGTTCCCTTCGGGAATTCACTTCCTGCCGTTTGAATCACTGAACAATTTAAATTTCATCCAGAAAAAAAGAGGGATACGTTTTCGATAGCCATAAGGCGGCGGAGGTGGAATTATGGAAATCCGCCCCCGTCTTATCTACAGCTAATGTAATGGAAATGACAGGGGCTGGCGCTCAGTCGCCATTTCTTCCACAACGTTTCCTCTTTTGCTGTTTTAATCCCACAGGTACAGAAAGTGGATTGGAAATTCTTTTATCATTTGACTACACTTCGGTAGTTTTCCTCCAAACGTTTAAATTTCACCTGATATATCAAAAAACGTTAATTTCTGTTGACTTCAGTCAAATTGAGTCCGAATGCAGTTAAGTGCTCAATACTTTTTTCTCATTGTTGAATTTTGCCCAATATGACACCATAATAAATTTGTTCCAGTTGGTATTAATATAACTAGAATATAAAATAAGTCTACTTATTGTTAGTTTCGAAAATTTAGACTTTTCAAAATTAGAGTCGTAGTTATTGATTTTTGTACGTGAAATTTGATAGTAAAAAAATATTTAAAATGGACCATTTGTACAAAACTGCATTGCTAAACATCGAAATTTATCAACTCTTCAAGGTGATGGACCAAATTTAAAAGCAATATACAGGAGCTAAAATGCAGAGACCCAGGGGTTGGATTCTATGGATCAAGATGTCGACTGCACACCGTGAATATAAAATTGATACTCAACAGCCATTTTTCAGGTGGGGGTGCATTCAAACACCCCCTCGAGGGCACATGCATCGAATAGTCGGAAGTTAACGAGGAAGTTTTTGATGCATGAAGGATGCAACTTGAAAGCGCACAGAAGGAGATGGTGATGTCAAAAAATAAGGAAAAAAATGAAGTGGAAATAAAGCGAATTCATTTTATGTGCTATTTTCACAATCTCTTTCCTCCTCGAGATCATAGACGAGAAATTGCTAAAAATTGAGCAGGATTTTATCCTTCTGAATATAAAGACTTCTTAGTTTCTATATTTTGAGTAGTTTAGAAAATTTAGAAGAGGTTTCTGTCTCGTTTCAAATCATATTTTTCGTAAATTAATTTGATTTCATACTTCCTTTATAATTTCAACAATCGCAGACTGTGTTATGCATCTTGATTGTATTATCCATCTTTTAGAAATGTGGCGCAAAAAAATTGTACACAAAACAAGTAGATAGACATTTAATAATAATATTTGTATATTAATGAAGATTTTTAGTTTTTATACTTTTGTTTAAATTCCTAATTAAAAATTCTGAAATAAGTACTATACCAGGTTATTCATCTAACCTGGAATTTTGTATACTTCGAAAAATAAGGATTGTACGAAAACTTTGACCTTGATAAAGAGTTAGTATTTCTAAAGAGCGTGTCCTTTTATCTTAAAATCCACCCTCCCCCTGCCGCGTGTAGGCTGGAGAGGGGCAACTTTTAGATCTTGTAATTGTATATATTCGAATTCTACACGACGAAAAAATACGTAATTGAAATATTTTTTTCAATTCGTTACAGGAAGTTACGGAGTACGGATGTGTCAGGTATAAAAAAAGTTCTGCAACAGTCAAATGGGCCTTATTCTGGTTGTCACCTCACTTTCATGACTAGTATCGCTGTAGTTGTCATCTCACCTCACATGTGTTACGCTCATTGTCGAATGACGTGACGATTGAATCCCGTGAGTCCTCAATCGGGTTTCGATTATTCGACTTAAGACAAGATTAAGGAAAGTGGTCATTTTCAAATGGAATTGCGAAAAAAATTTCCCTACGCCTTCGGGGGGGGGGGTAATTATTTTTAATTACGCCGGTGGAGCTCGGTTTTTTCGGTACTTTTTTATTAAAATTAGTTTTTTATGTCGCGACTTCCCGCACCAAATTCTCCATATTTCATCGCGATTTACACCAAATTTCACTTATAATTTACATTTACGTACCATTTACTTATTAAACACTCACGTTTTAACTGTAATACCTGAAAAAATACAATTCCCAAATATTATTTATAACTACTCACCATTCCGTCCTGCTTGTCATTTTTTTTTATCTGTCATTTGACATTCAGCATTGCCATCGTGCACCATCTGTTGCGAGTGCGTTTACAAAGCATATTTTCTAATATACACATAATTTGGACTTCAGGCCAATAAGTCTTACGTTCTTCGTGCTGAAAACACTAGAGAGAATTCTCGACGAGTATTTACATCGAACTCTAGTTAACTCTTTGCTCCATAGCGCTCAGCATGCGTACCTGAAGGGCAGATCCACTGAGACAGCTCTGCATGAGGTAGTGGGCACGATCGAATGCTCCCTGCATTACAAGCAGTACACCATGGCTGCCTTTCTAAATATTGAAGGAGCCTTTAATAACGTCCGCACGGAAGCAATTCAGGATGCACTTACTTCACTAGGGGTGGATGAGGATTTGTGCTACCGGCTGGTAACTCTGCTAAGTACTAGATTAATTCAGTCTGAATTAGGTAATACCCAGCTAACCGGATTTTTTAGCAGGGGGACCCCACTAGGAGGGGAAATGTCACCTCTGCTCTGGCTGCTTGTCATGAATAAAATCCTGACCAGTCTAGACAGGGATAGAATTAAGGTAGTCGCGTATGCCGACGACGTGGTAATTCTGGTATCAGACCTATTTCCCTCCGTGTTAAGTAATATTACGCAGGGGGCCCTAGTTAAGGTGGACGCTTGGGCCAGGAGCTGTAGCCTTGGCATAAATTCGAATAAAACGGAGTTGATGCTGTTCACCACTAGAACTAAAATACCGAATTTCAAGTTAACCAGGCTTAATGGGGTAACTCTGACTCTGTCCCCTCATGCTAAGTATCTCGGTGTTATCCTGGATACGAAGCTCAGGTGGAGACTGAATGTGGAAGAGCGGATCAGTAAAGCATGCATAGCTTTCTACACTTGCAAAAGAGCCTTTGGCAGACAGTGGGGACTCCAACCGAAGGTAGTGTGTTGGATGTATTCGGCTATTGTACGCCCTATCGTCACTTTTGGATCACTAGTCTGGTAACCTTGTCTGGACGAAGCCTACATCAGGACTAAGCTGAGTAGGGTACAGCGCACCCCGTGCGTGGGAACCTCTGGAGCCATGCGGTCTTGTCCATCTGAGGCCCTGAATGTGTTGCTGCACCTCCTAGCTATTGAGCTCCATATTAAATACCTCGCGAGCTGTAGCGCCGTGAGGCTCAAAAAGTCAGGACGCTGGTTTGCCAGGGCGTATGGTCATAGCAGAATCCTGGACTTGCTTCCAAAGGAGCTGGCAGCCTGTCAAACGGACTACACTGTCCCTAGGTCGCCTGGGGGAAGAGATTGAATGTAAGGGATCCTTCCAGAACGGAGTGGAACGAGGGCGAGGTATCGCAAACATTCGAGCTCCTGATTTTTACTGACTGTTCCAAATCTGAGTTAGGGGTGGGAGCCGGTATCTTTTTCGATTCACTCGGCATTAGGCTGTCGTATCGCCTTCGCAACCATGCTAGTGTTTTCCAGGCAGAGGTGCTGGCCATAATGAAGGCCTGCGATGCTTTGACCTGTCTAGCTCTTTCACGGAACATAGCAATTCTCACTGACTCGCAGGCCGCTTTCAAAGCTCTTGATTCAGTTTGGGTGTCCTCCAAGTTGGTGGAGCGCTGTCGTGAGTGTCTGATCCTGATGGGACAGCGACATTTCATCACTCTGATCTGCGTTCCTGCGCATAGGAGCAAAGAGGGGAATGAGCAAGCGGACCTGCGGGCTAGAGCGGGCGCAATCCTTGACGAACTGAACGGGGAGACAGTTTACTATGCCCCCTCGGAGCGGTCAAGAGAAAGATCCAGCTGCACTTTCTTGCAACCGCCAACAAAAGGTGGGCGAATCTAGATGCATGCAGAGTCTCTCGAGTGACACGGCCTGCTTTCAATCCGAGGAGAACGCGGGATCTCCTCGAGTGCAATCGTATAGACATTGCCAGAGTGGTGGCGCTGTATACGGGCCATTGGCCCATAGGGGACCATGCAGCCAAGGTGGGGCTTCCCTTAAACAGCCACTGCCGTAGCTGCAATGACCCAAATGAAAGTGAGACCCTCTCACACTTCCTGTGCACCTGTCCGGCGCTAGTTAGAGCTAGGCGCCGGGCTTTGGGTAGGCACGTGCTGAATGACTTCAGCGTTCTCTCGGTGTTAAAAATCAGGGCGGTGGTTCTCTTTTTGAACTCCACGAACTGGTTCTGATCTTTTAACACCTTTTCTTACATACTTATAGCTTTTTCAGTTTCAGGGTTTCTTCTGTGGTAACAAAACGGCGCTTCCTAGCGCTAATTGGTACCTGGGAGCGGGACGCCACTTCAACCAAACAACCATACATATAACTTGATAACTTAACGGTATGCCAATAAAATTTTATTATTGAAAGATTTGTGAAAAAGCATTAACACTGAAAGAAAGTTTTTAATCGATCAACGCAAATATTCAAACTTGCATATCAAAAAAGTACAAAAAAGAGTGCAAAAATAGCTAATCTATTAGAAAATTGTTGGAAGGTTATTTTAAATTTTTCATATTATTCATATAAGTTTTTGTTACAAAGAAAATCTTGAATTTTTTAATTGTCATTTTAAAACCTGTATCCCAAGTCCTAATTATATTTTTTCATATTTACTGGCATAAAAAATGTGAAATTTAGGAATATTTTCAGAACGCTCCCTCGAGTGTTCCATCTGTTCCTTTGACCAATCGTCCCGCAACCCAGCGACTAGATTCCGAAGACGGTGCAAGGAGAAACGTCAGTTGGGAAGACGTCGTCAAGTTGGCAAAGTTTCTTCGGAGTTTCGTGATCTGAAAGGTATTTGTTACGGCAGCGATATTTCTCCAATTTCCCTCGGCACAGTCCCCTCCAACGAAAGACAGCACCGAGCGGAAAGGACCACCGTCGCGCCATCCCTCAGAATGGAGCCCTAAAACATGAAAATCACCGCCACGGACAACGAACATATGTGAGTCGCTGAGTGTTGTTTTCCCATTCAAAAAGAAAGAAAAAATGTTATCCGCTTTGAAAAAACTCACATCGAAACAAGATGCAGCCCCAGCGCCCCCGGACACGGCCGGCCAGCCGATGTCGGGCTCCCTGCAGAAAAAATTCTCGCGTGGAGTGAACTACAACAGTGAGCATATGTTTTTAAGATCTGGCGGCCGATTGATAACACTTTGTTTTGATTCAACTTCGCAGTGAAAATAATCATCAAGGGGGACAGGAACGTGGGCAAGTCCTGCCTGCTGCAGAGGCTGAAGGGCGGCGGCTTCATTGAAGCCTACACGCCCACAGAGGAGATCCAGGTCGCTTCCATCCAGTGGTCCTTCAAGGCGACAGAGGACATCGTCAAAGTCGAGGTGTGGGACGTCGTGGACAGGGGCAAAGCCCGGCCTAGACACTCGGGACTCAAGCTGAGCACTGCAGCCCTTCCCGAGGCACCAGCCCTCGATGCTGAGTTCCTGGACGTGTACAAGGGCACCCACGGGGTGATTATTATGATGGACGTCACAAAAGCCTGGTAAGATTTCCATCCTCCCCCACAGAATCTTTTAACCTTTGAACTTTTAGGACCTTTGATTACGTCTGCAAAGAACTGCCGAAAGTTCCGGTGGATTTGCCCGTCCTAATTTTGGGTAATCACTGCGACATGGCGCACCACCGGGTTATTTCTCCGGGGCAGGCCACCTCCCTAATTGAAACCTACAGCGAGGGGCGCCCTGCGGAGGTTCTCTATGCGGAGAGCTCGATGCGGAACGGATTTGGATTGCGGCTACTTCACAAATTCCTGGGACTTCCTTTCTTAAGACTGCAAAAAGAAACACTGCTAGCGCTCATCGAACGAAATAAACGTGACACGGAGATATGCGGCTTTGAGATTACCGAATTCCTGGTAAATAACAAAATTATTTTTTATTTTATAGTTCACAAGCCTTTCTGGTTTTTTAAGTTCACAGACTTTTTTAGCCCTAGGTAACTAAACTTAAATTAGTGTTACACTGTAACTAATCATTCGACTTTTAGTGACTAAATATTTCACAACTTTATTGATCAAATTACTTAATCTAGCAAAGTACGGAAATCACAGTAGTTCGTCTGCTTGATGTCGCACACCACATTCTCATAGACTACGAATCAAAATCAAGTATTATATATTTTTATATTTCCTTCATTTATTTCAAACAAATTAGCGTAACTTAAAAAAAGTATAATATTTCAATTAAAAAATAGAAAAGTGATAAAAACTAGCGTTTGCCCTATTGGCAGAAGTTAAAACTATTCACTACAAATCGCCTTGTAGCTGTTTCATAGGTTTTTTGTTATTATACGTCAATAGGTCGACAAAATTACAAATTTCGCATTTATTTGCCGGACTTACTCTTGCGTGTCGTCTCTTTCGTCGTTTTTTTTTATATTCGAAATTTGGAAATCAAGATGGCGGTAGTAGTAGCAACAGCAGCAGCATCGATTGCTGGCATCCAAGGCCGATGATTTTAAATGCAGTTAACTTAGTAGGAGAAAGCTTTTTAACTTCATTTAGTCAACACTCGAAAAGTTAATAATCGAACACAAGTAATAAAAATAGAAAGGTGCATTCCAGTTGCAAGTTGCAGCTGCGCTTGGTTTTGGGATCAGAGAATTATTTGCAAATAAAATTTATTTCCCTTAAATTTTTTCTATGGAATAAGTTTTACAAAAGCGAAATTTTCCTCTAAAGAAATTTAGCAATCTAGTTATAAGGATTAAAAAATAAAATGAAATTTATATACATATTTTCTTTGGATGAATGTAATAATTACTTTGTTAAAAACTTAAAAAATAAACAGAGTAGTACTTTTACAAAGTTGATTGAGTTGATAAACGACCTTAAATAATTTAAATCAAGAAAAGCTGCGATGGAAAAAAAATATTGATTTTGAATAGCCTTTATTTTTTAAATATATGCGCTATCAATTGCAAAATTAATAGATTTCATAGCTTCAATTTGTATACCTATTCTTAGCAAAGATAAAAAAATTAATAAGGATAAAAACAAATTAGGTATTAAGTTATTAAGAATCTGACATGCGAAGGCGCTAGATGTAGAAGAACCGAGAAAAATAAATCCATGAAGAGGATCAGTGTGAAAAACAACCAGCGGGATTCAAACGAACGAACACTCGAAAGCTGGACTGGAACTACTGCAGCCAGAGGGACCTCTCCTCACCTCATCCGGTGTTGGGCAGCTCTCCTTAGCTGGGAGCTGGCCGGCAGTAGAGAAGCCGTTCCTCTCTAGGACTCGGGAGATTTGAATTTGCTCCCCACGGGCAGCAGTTCAGCCGAGCCTGGACCGGAACTCTTTTATAGCAGTGAACGGCCAGCTTCTAGAGGAACAGCCAGCTTCTGCCTTCATTCTTCTCAGGGACACCGTCGGGGAAGGTTGGGGATGCCGGCTGTCTGAATGAAAGGCCATTTTACCTTGTGTATTCCTAATAGAATACTAAGAAATGATAGTTTGATGTATACAATTCGTGACCTATGTGTGATATTTCATTATTTGTTATTAGAATCAATAGGTTCAGGAATAAAGTACATGTTCGCCTGAGAGGCGAAAAACTATAATCGTAACTCAAATTAATTTTTTTTTCTATTTTACATTAATTTAAAATCTTTTTGTTATTTAAAAATAATATTTATATATATTAAAGTTCCTGCTAAGTATTAGCTTCGCTTTTTTCAATTCCGTTCCAGTCTAGGTTTAGCAGCGAATTTTCTACTGAATTGAAAGTTATGAAAAGTTACCGGTACAAACATTCATTATTTCGCGAAAATAAAATCAAATTGCATGAATTTGTATCGAGGTTGCGTCAAAAACTTAATCCAAAAATTTATCTGGTTCAAGGTTTAAAATTTGGGTGGGTAAATATCATGGCATTTTGACTTTTCACAAATTTTAAATTCTTTGTATATGTGAGGGCTTTTAAAAAATCAATTCAACGGAAAATTTGCTATGAATAGAAAAACCGCAGCTATTACATAGTATATTCCTCTGTATAACCCAAAAAATTATTAATATAAAAGCATAAAATAAATGAATAAATAAACTTGTTATAATTCCAGAAATCAGACGACTCGGACTACAACAAATTCCTAAGCAATCTGTCCAATAAAAGGCGGCAAATCGCAGATTCAAATTCCTGTGTTCCGGCGAGCACCACTTTAGTGCATTCCACAAGCAGCACCTCGCTGTCCTCCCAGAAATGTGCCCCCTTGCAGGCGGAACTGAGGCCCACCAAGAGCATAATAGTCGGAGGTGGGCAGCCGATCGTCGTCCCTGGCCATGTAAATTCCGCGCAGATCAAGGATGCTGTGGGCACGAAGCCCAGCAGCCCGCTTTCGCCGAGCCAGGTGAGTGTGGCGAAGGCCTCGAGCCTTGTGACCACCCTGCTCAAGAAGGCGGAGAACAAAGATGCAGTCCCTGCTCCAGACGTACGACAGCTCACCTTAGGGGAGAAGATTATCAGCGTGGAGGAGTTCTGTCCGGACGAAGGTGTCCTGGACAGGAGCTTCCTGGAAGACATTCCTCCAGGAGGCAACGAGTCCCAGTCACAAGGAGCCCAAAACGAAGAGTCGGACAGCGACAATGAAGATGGGAATCCGATGGTTGCCAAGTTCAACGATGATCCCGAGGTGCTAGACGATAGCAGTAGGCTTGATGTGAAGAGCGGATCTGGCCAGAAGACGAAAGTTAATCCACTAGCCAAACACCGGAAGTCCAGTGATGTCGGTAATAATATACTCGTGAGGAAATTGTCAATATCGAGCGAGGAACTTCCTGGAATACCCGCCAGCTACGAGGAGCACTCAGACAGTTGGCTGGCTGAAACCTCGGTCCGGAGGTCCCCGGAAGGAGGGGAGGACACCAGTTCAGCACCCAGTGTCAACCAAGATTTAACAAAACTGGATGAAAAGGGCTCATCTGAGAAGAAGAGTAAACACAAGAAGAAAAAAGACAAAAAGGACAGGGACGAAAGGAAGGAGAAGAAGAAGAAGCGACGCTCCAAAGGGAGTGAACTGGAGGAGTTCCTTAATGGACCTGTCGATGATTCTAGTCGGGTGGATGAAGCCTATGAGGCCATTTAACCCCATCTCGTTTTTGATGCGCTGTTTCAGCTAATTAAAGTCTCATTATTTTCTATTCCAAGTACTTCGCTGTCTGCTCACTGTTGCGAACCTCCTATAGATGTGGCTCAATTTGTCTCGCTTGGGAGTTGCCGACTTTCGGACGTTCGACGTTGTTATGATTTTATATTCTCATTCAAGCATTAGCCAAATCTAACGATTTTATTTTTCTTTTTTTACGTTTTATCAAGTTTTATGACTGTTTTTATCTAAATAAATCGTATTAATCCAATTATGAACTTTTTAAATGTTCCTCACTTCAGCTGGATTGATTCATCGAGTGTAAGAACTGAAATTCAATAATACTAATAGTCGACTATCTAATTCAACGTAAGAAAACCAATCAAGTGGGAAAATATTAAACTTAATTCCTGTGCCAAAAATTACCAAATACAGATAATTTTATGTTTTACCTCTGTTATTTTCCATTGAAAACACCCAAAGAGCCATTAAATGCTTGTGAGCCACCCATTACAGGAATATTGAAGTGGGAAAGAGTTAGTAAAAAATAAATGTAATAATTTAATTAAAGCTAAATTAAAAATTTAGGCATGGACCTACAGAAAATGCAAAACCAAGAAAAACCTGATAGGCAATGAAGAATATTCACTGTCGGAAAGCTTCATTTTATTGATCGTTTTCTGTTTAGAATTTAATTATTTTTGTTAAAGAATTTTTGGATTGAATTTTAGATGATGATTCCTATAAAGGAAATTTTTCTCTTTTCTTAGTCTTTTTATTTTCGAAATAATCTGGCAGTGGCGTCGAAATAGGAACTTCATTATTCGTTTCTGTGGATGGTGGCCGAGAGGTAGTGACACGGTATAGGTCTTCCTATACCGTGGGTAGTGATAGCTGTCGTTGTTTTTTGTTCTGGGTTGAGACTGACATTTGAGGGATTATTAATTTGGATGTATTTTTGGGAGATTTTGAGCGGGGCATGTCCCGAGTTTTAACGGGGATGTTGGAGCCTATCTGCAAATTGGAAATTTGATTAGTATCCCCAGCTACGGTCGCAGTGAAAGTGCGAGCTGTCAGGCTTGTGAATACAAAAAGTGAGAAGCATTTTTTATTTTATTTATTTATTTAAGATAGGAGTATAAAGTAAATTTATATCCTATCTAAGTGGCGCTCTCGGGAACGAAGCCCATATGGCGCACCCTAGGTGGTCTAAATTGACACTTATATTAAATTAGAGTAGCCCTGAATGTTTTATTTATTTATATATTTATTTATAGATCTTACATCCAGGGCTTAACCTAAGAGTAAGAGGGACGCGCGCTCGGGAACGCAGCCCATATGGCGCTCTAGTCGCAACGTTTCGTTGGCAGCACCTATAGTTAGTCTAGGATTACCGGCTAAATTTAAATTCTAATTACGAAAAAAGATTTAAGGTAAGTATGCCTGGGGGGGGATGGTTGTCAATTTCTTAATCTACGAGCAAAAAAGAGAAAAAAAGGAATGTCCATTCTAGCATCTTAAATGAGGCTAGGTTTAAATTCTACCCTACGAGAAGAGAAACTAAATAAATTAAAATTTTTCCCTAAGTGGCTTAACTCAAGTATGCCTAGGAGTGGCCCTAAATGAATTACCTAATTCTACCTACACAAGAACAAAGGTTTTATTTATTTATTTATAATAGAATATAAACTTAATTTATACCCTATTAACTAGCGCTCTCGGGAGCAGGGCCCATATGGCGCATCCTTAATTGATTCGTAAAAGTATATTGTTGTTATTCTAGAACAAAATTAACTATTTTACTGAAGCCTAACATAATTGAATAGAACCAAATTAACCTGAATCCGTTTGACTAAAACCTAGAGAAAAAGTTCAATTAGCCTGCTTATATTTAATGTAGACATATTAAGTTCAAATAGCCTTCGATGTATTACCTAAATTGACTTATATAAGCACAAAAGTAGCTTAAATATATATTACTATAGTATATAATAATTAAATAGCATCAATTAGCCTAAATACATATTATTAATACCTATGGTATAGAAAGGTTGTATTAGTTCCACTTATATTTTATACAGGGAGGATGAAGGAGCGTAAACAATTGTTCACGTCTAGATGAAGTTGGTGATGTTTAGTTTGGTGGCTTTATTTGCGATCTTGGTCGGGCGCGGCGGCCCATCCAGCCCCGCAAAACAATTGCGCCTGCCGAAGCAGGCACCATTTTAGCTAATGTCGTTAATTACTTTTTTTTTAAACTTAGTTTTTGTTGGTGAAAAAGTTTATTTAGTGGAAATCTTCTGTCCGTAGAGTACCTGTAGGAGTTTTGTTCGGTAGTGTCGTTTGTGTGGCTTAATCACTCGTGGAGTTTTCAGCTATGAAGCCTTCGATGTTATCCTAGCTGACCGCCAAAGCGGATGACAGCCTCGTAATCAGAGAAGGCACTTGCGTATCAGTCGGCAATGAGCGTTCGTCGGGGGAGTTTGTGCCGAGCTCCGCGTCCCGGCAATTTTTTTCTTTTTAGTATCGCGAAGGGTTGGCAGTTCGTCCGCTGCCAAGTAGGTGATAGGGCTGCGGGGAAAGCAGCATGGGGGGGTGGTAAGTTTCTATTATTCTAAGGGCTGTCGGCAAAGCAGCATGGGGCAGTGGGCTTAGACAGCCTGCCTTCAAAAATAAGTTGAAGGAAAGGCAGTGCCGAGCTCCGGGTCCCGGGAATTTTTTTCATTTGCCTGACAAAATCGCTTGTGGGTTAATCGGTAAATATTCCTTGTATAAAAGTAGTAATCACTTTATGCCGTGTTTGTTGTCTTAACTTAAATTAAGACTATGCAATGTGCACGGATTGTTATGAAAATATGTAGGAATTTACTTTTGGATCCCAAACAAGTTAATATGCAAACGATTTCTCCCGGTAAACTATAATACATATATCAGTCGTTAGTTTTTAAATGGCTTCTCCAAAAAACCATTTTTGAGTAAGTGTGGCCGTCGTTTTATTTGAGAGAGAGAGGAAGGCGTGGTAGAGATAGAGTGTTAGAGTCCGTCATTGGCTGTTGCCCTAAGAGATGTGTTTCATGGATAGGGGAGCTTTTAGAACTCGAAAACAAAAATGCGTATGTGTTAGACGTGTGTGTTTGATTCTATTTCAAGAAATTGCTCTTGATTGGTCAGCTTTCCGCTCCACCTTGATAAGTTGGCCAATGAGAGCCGAGAAAAGTGATCTCCTCTTCCCAAAAACATTTTCGTTGGTGGGCTAATGCAGTCTTGCAAGTTCTGTGTATAATTGCATTATTTGTATTTTATTTCTTTACGGTTTTTTTTTTAATTTTGTTAGATGACAATGGCGATTTAATCTCCTAACATTTACTTAGCTTAATCCTTGAGATTTAAAACTGCTTTTTCGATACTAGATAGCAATGATGGGACCTAAATGAGAGGAATATAAAGCTTACTCTTACATGGTTTGATTAATATTAAGCTTGGGAATATATTTTTTTTTTATTGATGTAAAATATGTATTATGTTAAAGAGTAGGTACCAGTAAATGCAATTTGCACTTCTATTTCTAATATACGTGACGCACTTCTAAAGTAATAACCCGTAAAACCGAAGCATTAAAAGTAAATGAACATAATTTCGTAGGTAGATAATTTCAATATTATATTTCATTATACAGCTTCAGTTTCTTTAATAGCCTGAGGATTTCAATGGAATTTTTTTACATTAACGAGTGTAAATGAGACAATTATCCGCGGAAATGCTCCCTGTTTTTTTTTAGTACTGTGTTAACATGTATTTAATATTCAGAATTGTAAGTGACGTTGATGAGTAAACTTTTGCCTTCTTCCCGCGAAATATCACTTACGAATTAGTGGTTAGTCCTTTTCTTTATTTAATTTTTTCATATAATAGTGACTGCCCAAGATGAGCAGCATGCAATTTATTTACTTAGTGCTACATCCCTATCCCAAACCTGTTCCCTTTTATTTTTGAAAGGGTTTGAATTATTTTTAATAATGTTGGGGCCATCGGTGATGCAATTTTACCTCAGATTCGTGCCGGCGCGGGTTTAGTAGCGCTGTGCGGTTGTTTGTTACCAGCCTCGTAATCAGAGAAGGCAGTTGCGTATCAGTCGGGAATGAGCGTTCGTCGGGGGTGGTTGTGCCGGGCTCCGTATCCCGGGAATCTTTTTCAGTTTAGTAGCGCGAAGGGTTGGCAGTTCGTCCGCTGCCAAGTAGGTGATAGGGCTGCGGGGAAAGCAGCATGGGGGGGTGGTAAGTTTCTATTATTCTAAGGGCTGTCGGCAAAGCAGCATGGGGCAGTGGGGCAGGTTCTGTCGTGCTCCGGGTGCCGCGGATTTAATACGTGTTTTTAATTAATTTTTTTTTTTAAAGACTTAGATTTTGTTAGCGATAAAGTTAATTTATTTAGTTGAAATTTTCTGTCCGTGGGGTATCTGTAGAAGTTTTGTTTGAGCGTTCGTCGGAGGAGGTTGTGCCGAGCTCCGGGTCCCGGGAATTTTTTTCATTTTAGTAGCGCGAAGGGTTGGCAGTTCGTCCGCTGCCAAGTAGGTGATAGGGCTGCGGGGAAAGCAGCATGGGGGGGTGGTAAGTTTCTATTATTCTAAGGGCTGTCGGCAAAGCAGCATGGGGCAGTGGGGCAGGTTCTGTCGTGCTCCGGGTGCCGCGGATTTAATACGTGTTTTTAATTAATTTTTTTTTTAAAGACTTAGATTTTGTTAGCGATGAGGTTAATTTATTTAGTGGAAATCTTCTGTCCGTAGAGTACCTGTAGGAGTTTTGTTCGGTAGTGTCGTTTGTGTGGCTTAATCACTCGTGGAGTTTTCAGCTATGAAGCCTTCGATGTTATCCTAGCTGACCGCCAAAGCGGATGACAGCCTCGTAATCAGAGAAGGCACTTGCGTATCAGTCGGCAATGAGCGTTCGTCGGGGGAGGTTGTGCCGAGCTCCGCGTCCCGGCAATTTTTTTCTTTTTAGTATCGCGAAGGGTTGGCAGTTCGTCCGCTGCCAAGTAGGTGATAGGGCTGCGGGGAAAGCAGCATGGGGGGGTGGTAAGTTTCTATTATTCTAAGGGCTGTCGGCAAAGCAGCATGGGGCAGTGGGCTTAGACAGCCTGCCTTCAAAAATAAGTTGAAGGAAAGGCAGTGCCGAGCTCCGGGTCCCGGGAATTTTTTTCATTTGCCTGACAAAATCGCTTGTGGGTTAATCGGTAAATATTCCTTGTATAAAAGTAGTAATCACTTTATGCCGTGTTTGTTGTCTTAACTTAAATTAAGACTATGCAATGTGCACGGATTGTTATGAAAATATGTAGGAATTTACTTTTGGATCCCAAACAAGTTAATATGCAAACGATTTCTCCCGGTAAACTATAATACATATATCAGTCGTTAGTTTTTAAATGGCTTCTCCAAAAAACCATTTTTGAGTAAGTGTGGCCGTCGTTTTATTTGAGAGAGAGAGGAAGGCGTGGTAGAGATAGAGTGTTAGAGTCCGTCATTGGCTGTTGCCCTAAGAGATGTGTTTCATGGATAGGGGAGCTTTTAGAACTCGAAAACAAAAATGCGTATGTGTTAGACGTGTGTGTTTGATTCTATTTCAAGAAATTGCTCTTGATTGGTCAGCTTTCCGCTCCACCTTGATAAGTTGGCCAATGAGAGCCGAGAAAAGTGATCTCCTCTTCCCAAAAACATTTTCGTTGGTGGGCTAATGCAGTCTTGCAAGTTCTGTGTATAATTGCATTATTTGTATTTTATTTCTTTACGGTTTTTTTTTAATTTTGTTAGATGACAATGGCGATTTAATCTCCTAACATTTACTTAGCTTAATCCTTGAGATTTAAAACTGCTTTTTCGATACTAGATAGCAATGATGGGACCTAAATGAGAGGAATATAAAGCTTACTCTTACATGGTTTGATTAATATTAAGCTTGGGAATATATTTTTTTTTTATTGATGTAAAATATGTATTATGTTAAAGAGTAGGTACCAGTAAATGCAATTTGCACTTCTATTTCTAATATACGTGACGCACTTCTAAAGTAATAACCCGTAAAACCGAAGCATTAAAAGTAAATGAACATAATTTCGTAGGTAGATAATTTCAATATTATATTTCATTATACAGCTTCAGTTTCTTTAATAGCCTGAGGATTTCAATGGAATTTTTTTACATTAACGAGTGTAAATGAGACAATTATCCGCGGAAATGCTCCCTGTTTTTTTTTAGTACTGTGTTAACATGTATTTAATATTCAGAATTGTAAGTGACGTTGATGAGTAAACTTTTGCCTTCTTCCCGCGAAATATCACTTACGAATTAGTGGTTAGTCCTTTTCTTTATTTAATTTTTTCATATAATAGTGACTGCCCAAGATGAGCAGCATGCAATTTATTTACTTAGTGCTACATCCCTATCCCAAACCTGTTCCCTTTTATTTTTGAAAGGGTTTGAATTATTTTTAATAATGTTGGGGCCATCGGTGATGCAATTTTACCTCAGATTCGTGCCGGCGCGGGTTTAGTAGCGCTGTGCGGTTGTTTGTTACCAGCCTCGTAATCAGAGAAGGCAGTTGCGTATCAGTCGGGAATGAGCGTTCGTCGGGGGTGGTTGTGCCGGGCTCCGTATCCCGGGAATCTTTTTCAGTTTAGTAGCGCGAAGGGTTGGCAGTTCGTCCGCTGCCAAGTAGGTGATAGGGCTGCGGGGAAAGCAGCATGGGGGGGTGGTAAGTTTCTATTATTCTAAGGGCTGTCGGCAAAGCAGCATGGGGCAGTGGGGCAGGTTCTGTCGTGCTCCGGGTGCCGCGGATTTAATACGTGTTGTTAATTAATTTTTTTTTTTAAAGACTTAGATTTTGTTAGCGATAAAGTTAATTTATTTAGTTGAAATTTTCTGTCCGTGGGGTATCTGTAGAAGTTTTGTTTGAGCGTTCGTCGGAGGAGGTTGTGCCGAGCTCCGGGTCCCGGGAATTTTTTTCATTTTAGTAGCGCGAAGGGTTGGCAGTTCGTCCGCTGCCAAGTAGGTGATAGGGCTGCGGGGAAAGCAGCATGGGGGGGGTGGTAAGTTTCTATTATTCTAAGGGCTGTCGGCAAAGCAGCATGGGGCAGTGGGGCAGGTTCTGTCGTGCTCCGGGTGCCGCGGATTTAATACGTGTTTTTAATTAATTTTTTTTTTAAAGACTTAGATTTTGTTAGCGATGAGGTTAATTTATTTAGTGGAAATCTTCTGTCCGTAGAGTACCTGTAGGAGTTTTGTTCGGTAGTGTCGTTTGTGTGGCTTAATCACTCGTGGAGTTTTCAGCTATGAAGCCTTCGATGTTATCCTAGCTGACCGCCAAAGCGGATGACAGCCTCGTAATCAGAGAAGGCACTTGCGTATCAGTCGGCAATGAGCGTTCGTCGGGGGAGGTTGTGCCGAGCTCCGTGTCCCGGCAATTTTTTTCTTTTTAGTATCGCGAAGGGTTGGCAGTTCGTCCGCTGCCAAGTAGGTGATAGGGCTGCGGGGAAAGCAGCATGGGGGGGTGGTAAGTTTCTATTATTCTAAGGGCTGTCGGCAAAGCAGCATGGGGCAGTGGGCTTAGACAGCCTGCCTTCAAAAATAAGTTGAAGGAAAGGCAGTGCCGAGCTCCGGGTCCCGGGAATTTTTTTCATTTGCCTGACAAAATCGCTTGTGGGTTAATCGGTAAATATTCCTTGTATAAAAGTAGTAATCACTTTATGCCGTGTTTGTTGTCTTAACTTAAATTAAGACTATGCAATGTGCACGGATTGTTATGAAAATATGTAGGAATTTACTTTTGGATCCCAAACAAGTTAATATGCAAACGATTTCTCCCGGTAAACTATAATACATATATCAGTCGTTAGTTTTTAAATGGCTTCTCCAAAAAACCATTTTTGAGTAAGTGTGGCCGTCGTTTTATTTGAGAGAGAGAGGAAGGCGTGGTAGAGATAGAGTGTTAGAGTCCGTCATTGGCTGTTGCCCTAAGAGATGTGTTTCATGGATAGGGGAGCTTTTAGAACTCGAAAACAAAAATGCGTATGTGTTAGACGTGTGTGTTTGATTCTATTTCAAGAAATTGCTCTTGATTGGTCAGCTTTCCGCTCCACCTTGATAAGTTGGCCAATGAGAGCCGAGAAAAGTGATCTCCTCTTCCCAAAAACATTTTCGTTGGTGGGCTAATGCAGTCTTGCAAGTTCTGTGTATAATTGCATTATTTGTATTTTATTTCTTTACGGTTTTTTTTTAATTTTGTTAGATGACAATGGCGATTTAATCTCCTAACATTTACTTAGCTTAATCCTTGAGATTTAAAACTGCTTTTTCGATACTAGATAGCAATGATGGGACCTAAATGAGAGGAATATAAAGCTTACTCTTACATGGTTTGATTAATATTAAGCTTGGGAATATATTTTTTTTTTATTGATGTAAAATATGTATTATGTTAAAGAGTAGGTACCAGTAAATGCAATTTGCACTTCTATTTCTAATATACGTGACGCACTTCTAAAGTAATAACCCGTAAAACCGAAGCATTAAAAGTAAATGAACATAATTTCGTAGGTAGATAATTTCAATATTATATTTCATTATACAGCTTCAGTTTCTTTAATAGCCTGAGGATTTCAATGGAATTTTTTTACATTAACGAGTGTAAATGAGACAATTATCCGCGGAAATGCTCCCTGTTTTTTTTTAGTACTGTGTTAACATGTATTTAATATTCAGAATTGTAAGTGACGTTGATGAGTAAACTTTTGCCTTCTTCCCGCGAAATATCACTTACGAATTAGTGGTTAGTCCTTTTCTTTATTTAATTTTTTCATATAATAGTGACTGCCCAAGATGAGCAGCATGCAATTTATTTACTTAGTGCTACATCCCTATCCCAAACCTGTTCCCTTTTATTTTTGAAAGGGTTTGAATTATTTTTAATAATGTTGGGGCCATCGGTGATGCAATTTTACCTCAGATTCGTGCCGGCGCGGGTTTAGTAGCGCTGTGCGGTTGTTTGTTACCAGCCTCGTAATCAGAGAAGGCAGTTGCGTATCAGTCGGGAATGAGCGTTCGTCGGGGTGGTTGTGCCGGGCTCCGTATCCCGGGAATCTTTTTCAGTTTAGTAGCGCGAAGGGTTGGCAGTTCGTCCGCTGCCAAGTAGGTGATAGGGCTGCGGGGAAAGCAGCATGGGGGGGTGGTAAGTTTCTATTATTCTAAGGGCTGTCGGCAAAGCAGCATGGGGCAGTGGGGCAGGTTCTGTCGTGCTCCGGGTGCCGCGGATTTAATACGTGTTGTTAATTAATTTTTTTTTTAAAGACTTAGATTTTGTTAGCGATAAAGTTAATTTATTTAGTTGAAATTTTCTGTCCGTGGGGTATCTGTAGAAGTTTTGTTTGAGCGTTCGTCGGGGTGGTTGTGCCGGGCTCCGTATCCCGGGAATCTTTTTCAGTTTAGTAGCGCGAAGGGTTGGCAGTTCGTCCGCTGCCAAGTAGGTGATAGGGCTGCGGGGAAAGCAGCATGGGGGGGGTGGTAAGTTTCTATTATTCTAAGGGCTGTCGGCAAAGCAGCATGGGGCAGTGGGGCAGGTTCTGTCGTGCTCCGGGTGCCGCGGATTTAATACGTGTTGTTAATTAATTTTTTTTTTAAAGACTTAGATTTTGTTAGCGATAAAGTTAATTTATTTAGTTGAAATTTTCTGTCCGTGGGGTATCTGTAGAAGTTTTGTTTGAGCGTTCGTCGGAGGAGGTTGTGCCGAGCTCCGGGTCCCGGGAATTTTTTTCATTTTAGTAGCGCGAAGGGTTGGCAGTTCGTCCGCTGCCAAGTAGGTGATAGGGCTGCGGGGAAAGCAGCATGGGGGGGTGGAAAGTTTCTATTAATCTAAGGGCTGTCGGCAAAGCAGCATGGGGCAGTGGGGCAGGTTCTGTCGTGCTCCGGGTGCCGCGGATTTAATACGTGTTTTTAATTAATTTTTTTTTTAAAGACTTAGATTTTGTTAGCGATGAGGTTAATTTATTTAGTGGAAATCTTCTGTCCGTAGAGTACCTGTAGGAGTTTTGTTCGGTAGTGTCGTTTGTGTGGCTTAATCACTCGTGGAGTTTTCAGCTATGAAGCCTTCGATGTTATCCTAGCTGACCGCCAAAGCGGATGACAGCCTCGTAATCAGAGAAGGCACTTGCGTATCAGTCGGCAATGAGCGTTCGTCGGGGGAGGTTGTGCCGAGCTCCGCGTCCCGGCAATTTTTTTCTTTTTAGTATCGCGAAGGGTTGGCAGTTCGTCCGCTGCCAAGTAGGTGATAGGGCTGCGGGGAAAGCAGCATGGGGGGGTGGTAAGTTTCTATTATTCTAAGGGCTGTCGGCAAAGCAGCATGGGGCAGTGGGGCAGGTTCTGTCGTGCTCCGGGTGCCGCGGATTTAATACGTGTTGTTAATTAATTTTTTTTTTTAAAGACTTAGATTTTGTTAGCGATAAAGTTAATTTATTTAGTTGAAATTTTCTGTCCGTGGGGTATCTGTAGAAGTTTTGTTTGAGCGTTCGTCGGAGGAGGTTGTGCCGAGCTCCGGGTCCCGGGAATTTTTTTCATTTTAGTAGCGCGAAGGGTTGGCAGTTCGTCCGCTGCCAAGTAGGTGATAGGGCTGCGGGGAAAGCAGCATGGGGGGGTGGTAAGTTTCTATTATTCTAAGGGCTGTCGGCAAAGCAGCATGGGGCAGTGGGGCAGGTTCTGTCGTGCTCCGGGTGCCGCGGATTTAATACGTGTTTTTAATTAATTTTTTTTTTAAAGACTTAGATTTTGTTAGCGATGAGGTTAATTTATTTAGTGGAAATCTTCTGTCCGTAGAGTACCTGTAGGAGTTTTGTTCGGTAGTGTCGTTTGTGTGGCTTAATCACTCGTGGAGTTTTCAGCTATGAAGCCTTCGATGTTATCCTAGCTGACCGCCAAAGCGGATGACAGCCTCGTAATCAGAGAAGGCACTTGCGTATCAGTCGGCAATGAGCGTTCGTCGGGGGAGGTTGTGCCGAGCTCCGCGTCCCGGCAATTTTTTTCTTTTTAGTATCGCGAAGGGTTGGCAGTTCGTCCGCTGCCAAGTAGGTGATAGGGCTGCGGGGAAAGCAGCATGGGGGGGTGGTAAGTTTCTATTATTCTAAGGGCTGTCGGCAAAGCAGCATGGGGCAGTGGGCTTAGACAGCCTGCCTTCAAAAATAAGTTGAAGGAAAGGCAGTGCCGAGCTCCGGGTCCCGGGAATTTTTTTCATTTGCCTGACAAAATCGCTTGTGGGTTAATCGGTAAATATTCCTTGTATAAAAGTAGTAATCACTTTATGCCGTGTTTGTTGTCTTAACTTAAATTAAGACTATGCAATGTGCACGGATTGTTATGAAAATATGTAGGAATTTACTTTTGGATCCCAAACAAGTTAATATGCAAACGATTTCTCCCGGTAAACTATAATACATATATCAGTCGTTAGTTTTTAAATGGCTTCTCCAAAAAACCATTTTTGAGTAAGTGTGGCCGTCGTTTTATTTGAGAGAGAGAGGAAGGCGTGGTAGAGATAGAGTGTTAGAGTCCGTCATTGGCTGTTGCCCTAAGAGATGTGTTTCATGGATAGGGGAGCTTTTAGAACTCGAAAACGAAAATGCGTATGTGTTAGACGTGTGTGTTTGATTCTATTTCAAGAAATTGCTCTTGATTGGTCAGCTTTCCGCTCCACCTTGATAAGTTGGCCAATGAGAGCCGAGAAAAGTGATCTCCTCTTCCCAAAAACATTTTCGTTGGTGGGCTAATGCAGTCTTGCAAGTTCTGTGTATAATTGCATTATTTGTATTTTATTTCTTTACGGTTTTTTTTTAATTTTGTTAGATGACAATGGCGATTTAATCTCCTAACATTTACTTAGCTTAATCCTTGAGATTTAAAACTGCTTTTTCGATACTAGATAGCAATGATGGGACCTAAATGAGAGGAATATAAAGCTTACTCTTACATGGTTTGATTAATATTAAGCTTGGGAATATATTTTTTTTTTATTGATGTAAAATATGTATTATGTTAAAGAGTAGGTACCAGTAAATGCAATTTGCACTTCTATTTCTAATATACGTGACGCACTTCTAAAGTAATAACCCGTAAAACCGAAGCATTAAAAGTAAATGAACATAATTTCGTAGGTAGATAATTTCAATATTATATTTCATTATACAGCTTCAGTTTCTTTAATAGCCTGAGGATTTCAATGGAATTTTTTTACATTAACGAGTGTAAATGAGACAATTATCCGCGGAAATGCTCCCTGTTTTTTTTTAGTACTGTGTTAACATGTATTTAATATTCAGAATTGTAAGTGACGTTGATGAGTAAACTTTTGCCTTCTTCCCGCGAAATATCACTTACGAATTAGTGGTTAGTCCTTTTCTTTATTTAATTTTTTCATATAATAGTGACTGCCCAAGATGAGCAGCATGCAATTTATTTACTTAGTGCTACATCCCTATCCCAAACCTGTTCCCTTTTATTTTTGAAAGGGTTTGAATTATTTTTAATAATGTTGGGGCCATCGGTGATGCAATTTTACCTCAGATTCGTGCCGGCGCGGGTTTAGTAGCGCTGTGCGGTTGTTTGTTACCAGCCTCGTAATCAGAGAAGGCAGTTGCGTATCAGTCGGGAATGAGCGTTCGTCGGGGGTGGTTGTGCCGGGCTCCGTATCCCGGGAATCTTTTTCAGTTTAGTAGCGCGAAGGGTTGGCAGTTCGTCCGCTGCCAAGTAGGTGATAGGGCTGCGGGGAAAGCAGCATGGGGGGGTGGTAAGTTTCTATTATTCTAAGGGCTGTCGGCAAAGCAGCATGGGGCAGTGGGGCAGGTTCTGTCGTGCTCCGGGTGCCGCGGATTTAATACGTGTTTTTAATTAATTTTTTTTTTAAAGACTTAGATTTTGTTAGCGATGAGGTTAATTTATTTAGTGGAAATCTTCTGTCCGTAGAGTACCTGTAGGAGTTTTGTTCGGTAGTGTCGTTTGTGTGGCTTAATCACTCGTGGAGTTTTCAGCTATGAAGCCTTCGATGTTATCCTAGCTGACCGCCAAAGCGGATGACAGCCTCGTAATCAGAGAAGGCACTTGCGTATCAGTCGGCAATGAGCGTTCGTCGGGGGAGGTTGTGCCGAGCTCCGCGTCCCGGCAATTTTTTTCTTTTTAGTATCGCGAAGGGTTGGCAGTTCGTCCGCTGCCAAGTAGGTGATAGGGCTGCGGGGAAAGCAGCATGGGGGGGTGGTAAGTTTTTATTATTCTAAGGGCTGTCGGCAAAGCAGCATGGGGCAGTGGGCTTAGACAGCCTGCCTTCAAAAATAAGTTGAAGGAAAGGCAGTGCCGAGCTCCGGGTCCCGGGAATTTTTTTCATTTGCCTGACAAAATCGCTTGTGGGTTAATCGGTAAATATTCCTTGTATAAAAGTAGTAATCACTTTATGCCGTGTTTGTTGTCTTAACTTAAATTAAGACTATGCAATGTGCACGGATTGTTATGAAAATATGTAGGAATTTACTTTTGGATCCCAAACAAGTTAATATGCAAACGATTTCTCCCGGTAAACTATAATACATATATCAGTCGTTAGTTTTTAAATGGCTTCTCCAAAAAACCATTTTTGAGTAAGTGTGGCCGTCGTTTTATTTGAGAGAGAGAGGAAGGCGTGGTAGAGATAGAGTGTTAGAGTCCGTCATTGGCTGTTGCCCTAAGAGATGTGTTTCATGGATAGGGGAGCTTTTAGAACTCGAAAACAAAAATGCGTATGTGTTAGACGTGTGTGTTTGATTCTATTTCAAGAAATTGCTCTTGATTGGTCAGCTTTCCGCTCCACCTTGATAAGTTGGCCAATGAGAGCCGAGAAAAGTGATCTCCTCTTCCCAAAAACATTTTCGTTGGTGGGCTAATGCAGTCTTGCAAGTTCTGTGTATAATTGCATTATTTGTATTTTATTTCTTTACGGTTTTTTTTTAATTTTGTTAGATGACAATGGCGATTTAATCTCCTAACATTTACTTAGCTTAATCCTTGAGATTTAAAACTGCTTTTTCGATACTAGATAGCAATGATGGGACCTAAATGAGAGGAATATAAAGCTTACTCTTACATGGTTTGATTAATATTAAGCTTGGGAATATATTTTTTTTTTATTGATGTAAAATATGTATTATGTTAAAGAGTAGGTACCAGTAAATGCAATTTGCACTTCTATTTCTAATATACGTGACGCACTTCTAAAGTAATAACCCGTAAAACCGAAGCATTAAAAGTAAATGAACATAATTTCGTAGGTAGATAATTTCAATATTATATTTCATTATACAGCTTCAGTTTCTTTAATAGCCTGAGGATTTCAATGGAATTTTTTTACATTAACGAGTGTAAATGAGACAATTATCCGCGGAAATGCTCCCTGTTTTTTTTTAGTACTGTGTTAACATGTATTTAATATTCAGAATTGTAAGTGACGTTGATGAGTAAACTTTTGCCTTCTTCCCGCGAAATATCACTTACGAATTAGTGGTTAGTCCTTTTCTTTATTTAATTTTTTCATATAATAGTGACTGCCCAAGATGAGCAGCATGCAATTTATTTACTTAGTGCTACATCCCTATCCCAAACCTGTTCCCTTTTATTTTTGAAAGGGTTTGAATTATTTTTAATAATGTTGGGGCCATCGGTGATGCAATTTTACCTCAGATTCGTGCCGGCGCGGGTTTAGTAGCGCTGTGCGGTTGTTTGTTACCAGCCTCGTAATCAGAGAAGGCAGTTGCGTATCAGTCGGGAATGAGCGTTCGTCGGGGGTGGTTGTGCCGGGCTCCGTATCCCGGGAATCTTTTTCAGTTTAGTAGCGCGAAGGGTTGGCAGTTCGTCCGCTGCCAAGTAGGTGATAGGGCTGCGGGGAAAGCAGCATGGGGGGGTGGTAAGTTTCTATTATTCTAAGGGCTGTCGGCAAAGCAGCATGGGGCAGTGGGGCAGGTTCTGTCGTGCTCCGGGTGCCGCGGATTTAATACGTGTTTTTAATTAATTTTTTTTTTAAAGACTTAGATTTTGTTAGCGATGAGGTTAATTTATTTAGTGGAAATCTTCTGTCCGTAGAGTACCTGTAGGAGTTTTGTTCGGTAGTGTCGTTTGTGTGGCTTAATCACTCGTGGAGTTTTCAGCTATGAAGCCTTCGATGTTATCCTAGCTGACCGCCAAAGCGGATGACAGCCTCGTAATCAGAGAAGGCACTTGCGTATCAGTCGGCAATGAGCGTTCGTCGGGGGAGGTTGTGCCGAGCTCCGCGTCCCGGCAATTTTTTTCTTTTTAGTATCGCGAAGGGTTGGCAGTTCGTCCGCTGCCAAGTAGGTGATAGGGCTGCGGGGAAAGCAGCATGGGGGGGTGGTAAGTTTTTATTATTCTAAGGGCTGTCGGCAAAGCAGCATGGGGCAGTGGGCTTAGACAGCCTGCCTTCAAAAATAAGTTGAAGGAAAGGCAGTGCCGAGCTCCGGGTCCCGGGAATTTTTTTCATTTGCCTGACAAAATCGCTTGTGGGTTAATCGGTAAATATTCCTTGTATAAAAGTAGTAATCACTTTATGCCGTGTTTGTTGTCTTAACTTAAATTAAGACTATGCAATGTGCACGGATTGTTATGAAAATATGTAGGAATTTACTTTTGGATCCCAAACAAGTTAATATGCAAACGATTTCTCCCGGTAAACTATAATACATATATCAGTCGTTAGTTTTTAAATGGCTTCTCCAAAAAACCATTTTTGAGTAAGTGTGGCCGTCGTTTTATTTGAGAGAGAGAGGAAGGCGTGGTAGAGATAGAGTGTTAGAGTCCGTCATTGGCTGTTGCCCTAAGAGATGTGTTTCATGGATAGGGGAGCTTTTAGAACTCGAAAACAAAAATGCGTATGTGTTAGACGTGTGTGTTTGATTCTATTTCAAGAAATTGCTCTTGATTGGTCAGCTTTCCGCTCCACCTTGATAAGTTGGCCAATGAGAGCCGAGAAAAGTGATCTCCTCTTCCCAAAAACATTTTCGTTGGTGGGCTAATGCAGTCTTGCAAGTTCTGTGTATAATTGCATTATTTGTATTTTATTTCTTTACGGTTTTTTTTTAATTTTGTTAGATGACAATGGCGATTTAATCTCCTAACATTTACTTAGCTTAATCCTTGAGATTTAAAACTGCTTTTTCGATACTAGATAGCAATGATGGGACCTAAATGAGAGGAATATAAAGCTTACTCTTACATGGTTTGATTAATATTAAGCTTGGGAATATATTTTTTTTTTATTGATGTAAAATATGTATTATGTTAAAGAGTAGGTACCAGTAAATGCAATTTGCACTTCTATTTCTAATATACGTGACGCACTTCTAAAGTAATAACCCGTAAAACCGAAGCATTAAAAGTAAATGAACATAATTTCGTAGGTAGATAATTTCAATATTATATTTCATTATACAGCTTCAGTTTCTTTAATAGCCTGAGGATTTCAATGGAATTTTTTTACATTAACGAGTGTAAATGAGACAATTATCCGCGGAAATGCTCCCTGTTTTTTTTTAGTACTGTGTTAACATGTATTTAATATTCAGAATTGTAAGTGACGTTGATGAGTAAACTTTTGCCTTCTTCCCGCGAAATATCACTTACGAATTAGTGGTTAGTCCTTTTCTTTATTTAATTTTTTCATATAATAGTGACTGCCCAAGATGAGCAGCATGCAATTTATTTACTTAGTGCTACATCCCTATCCCAAACCTGTTCCCTTTTATTTTTGAAAGGGTTTGAATTATTTTTAATAATGTTGGGGCCATCGGTGATGCAATTTTACCTCAGATTCGTGCCGGCGCGGGTTTAGTAGCGCTGTGCGGTTGTTTGTTACCAGCCTCGTAATCAGAGAAGGCAGTTGCGTATCAGTCGGGAATGAGCGTTCGTCGGGGGTGGTTGTGCCGGGCTCCGTATCCCGGGAATCTTTTTCAGTTTAGTAGCGCGAAGGGTTGGCAGTTCGTCCGCTGCCAAGTAGGTGATAGGGCTGCGGGGAAAGCAGCATGGGGGGGTGGTAAGTTTCTATTATTCTAAGGGCTGTCGGCAAAGCAGCATGGGGCAGTGGGGCAGGTTCTGTCGTGCTCCGGGTGCCGCGGATTTAATACGTGTTGTTAATTAATTTTTTTTTTTAAAGACTTAGATTTTGTTAGCGATAAAGTTAATTTATTTAGTTGAAATTTTCTGTCCGTGGGGTATCTGTAGAAGTTTTGTTTGAGCGTTCGTCGGAGGAGGTTGTGCCGAGCTCCGGGTCCCGGGAATTTTTTTCATTTTAGTAGCGCGAAGGGTTGGCAGTTCGTCCGCTGCCAAGTAGGTGATAGGGCTGCGGGGAAAGCAGCATGGGGGGGTGGTAAGTTTCTATTAATCTAAGGGCTGTCGGCAAAGCAGCATGGGGCAGTGGGGCAGGTTCTGTCGTGCTCCGGGTGCCGCGGATTTAATACGTGTTTTTAATTAATTTTTTTTTTAAAGACTTAGATTTTGTTAGCGATGAGGTTAATTTATTTAGTGGAAATCTTCTGTCCGTAGAGTACCTGTAGGAGTTTTGTTCGGTAGTGTCGTTTGTGTGGCTTAATCACTCGTGGAGTTTTCAGCTATGAAGCCTTCGATGTTATCCTAGCTGACCGCCAAAGCGGATGACAGCCTCGTAATCAGAGAAGGCACTTGCGTATCAGTCGGCAATGAGCGTTCGTCGGGGGAGGTTGTGCCGAGCTCCGCGTCCCGGCAATTTTTTTCTTTTTAGTATCGCGAAGGGTTGGCAGTTCGTCCGCTGCCAAGTAGGTGATAGGGCTGCGGGGAAAGCAGCATGGGGGGGTGGTAAGTTTCTATTATTCTAAGGGCTGTCGGCAAAGCAGCATGGGGCAGTGGGCTTAGACAGCCTGCCTTCAAAAATAAGTTGAAGGAAAGGCAGTGCCGAGCTCCGGGTCCCGGGAATTTTTTTCATTTGCCTGACAAAATCGCTTGTGGGTTAATCGGTAAATATTCCTTGTATAAAAGTAGTAATCACTTTATGCCGTGTTTGTTGTCTTAACTTAAATTAAGACTACGCAATGTGCACGGATTGTTATGAAAATATGTAGGAATTTACTTTTGGATCCCAAACAAGTTAATATGCAAACGATTTCTCCCGGTAAACTATAATACATATATCAGTCGTTAGTTTTTAAATGGCTTCTCCAAAAAACCGTCATTGGCTGTTGCCCTAAGAGATGTGTTTCATGGATAGGGGAGCTTTTAGAACTCGAAAACAAAAATGCGTATGTGTTAGACGTGTGTGTTTGATTCTATTTCAAGAAATTGCTCTTGATTGGTCAGCTTTCCGCTCCACCTTGATAAGGTGGCCAATGAGAGCCGAGAAAAGTGATCTCCTCTTCCGAAAAACATTTTCGTTGGTGGGCTAATGCAGTCTTGCAAGTTCTGTGTATAATTGCATTATCCGGGTGCCGCGGATTTAATACGTGTTGTTAATTAATTTTTTTTTTTAAAGACTTACATTTTGTTAGCGATAAAGTTAATTTATTTAGTTGAAATTTTCTGTCCGTGGGGTATCTGTAGAAGTTTTGTTTGAGCGTTCGTCGGAGGAGATTGTGCCGAGCTCCGGGTCCCGGGAATTTTTTTCATTTTAGTAGCGCGAAGGGTTGGCAGTTCGTCCGCTGCCAAGTAGGTGATAGGGCTGCGGGGAAAGCAGCATGGGGGGGTGGTAAGTTTCTATTAATCAAAGGGCTGTCGGCAAAGCAGCATGGGGCAGTGGGGCAGGTTCTGTCGTGCTCCGGGTGCCGCGGATTTAATACGTGTTTTTAATTAATTTTTTTTTTAAAGACTTAGATTTTGTTAGCGATGAGGTTAATTTATTTAGTGGAAATCTTCTGTCCGTAGAGTACCTGTAGGAGTTTTGTTCGGTAGTGTCGTTTGTGTGGCTTAATCACTCGTGGAGTTTTCAGCTATGAAGCCTTCGATGTTATCCTAGCTGACCGCCAAAGCGGATGACAGCCTCGTAATCAGAGAAGGCACTTGCGTATCAGTCGGCAATGAGCGTTCGTCGGGGGAGGTTGTGCCGAGCTCCGTGTCCCGGCAATTTTTTTCTTTTTAGTATCGCGAAGGGTTGGCAGTTCGTCCGCTGCCAAGTAGGTGATAGGGCTGCGGGGAAAGCAGCATGGGGGGGGTGGTAAGTTTCTATTATTCTAAGGGCTGTCGGCAAAGCAGCATGGGGCAGTGGGCTTAGACAGCCTGCCTTCAAAAATAAGTTGAAGGAAAGGCAGTGCCGAGCTCCGGGTCCCGGGAATTTTTTTCATTTGCCTGACAAAATCGCTTGTGGGTTAATCGGTAAATATTCCTTGTATAAAAGTAGTAATCACTTTATGCCGTGTTTGTTGTCTTAACTTAAATTAAGACTACGCAATGTGCACGGATTGTTATGAAAATATGTAGGAATTTACTTTTGGATCCCAAACAAGTTAATATGCAAACGATTTCTCCCGGTAAACTATAATACATATATCAGTCGTTAGTTTTTAAATGGCTTCTCCAAAAAACCGTCACTGGCTGTTGCCCTAAGAGATGTGTTTCATGGATAGGGGAGCTTTTAGAAATCGAAAACAAAAATGCGTATGTGTTAGACGTGTGTGTTTGATTCTATTTCAAGAAATTGCTCTTGATTGGTCAGCTTTCCGCTCCACCTTGATAAGTTGGCCAATGAGAGCCGAGAAAAGTGATCTCCTCTTCCCAAAAACATTTTCGTTGGTGGGCTAATGCAGTCTTGCAAGTTCTGTGTATAATTGCATTATCCGGGTGCCGCGGATTTAATACGTGTTGTTAATTAATTTTTTTTTTTAAAGACTTACATTTTGTTAGCGATAAAGTTAATTTATTTAGTTGAAATTTTCTGTCCGTGGGGTATCTGTAGAAGTTTTGTTTGAGCGTTCGTCGGAGGAGATTGTGCCGAGCTCCGGGTCCCGGGAATTTTTTTCATTTTAGTAGCGCGAAGGGTTGGCAGTTCGTCCGCTGCCAAGTAGGTGATAGGGCTGCGGGGAAAGCAGCATGGGGGGGTGGTAAGTTTCTATTAATCAAAGGGCTGTCGGCAAAGCAGCATGGGGCAGTGGGGCAGGTTCTGTCGTGCTCCGGGTGCCGCGGATTTAATACGTGTTTTTAATTAATTTTTTTTTTAAAGACTTAGATTTTGTTAGCGATGAGGTTAATTTATTTAGTGGAAATCTTCTGTCCGTAGAGTACCTGTAGGAGTTTTGTTCGGTAGTGTCGTTTGTGTGGCTTAATCACTCGTGGAGTTTTCAGCTATGAAGCCTTCGATGTTATCCTAGCTGACCGCCAAAGCGGATGACAGCCTCGTAATCAGAGAAGGCACTTGCGTATCAGTCGGCAATGAGCGTTCGTCGGGGGAGGTTGTGCCGAGCTCCGCGTCCCGGCAATTTTTTTCTTTTTAGTATCGCGAAGGGTTGGCAGTTCGTCCGCTGCCAAGTAGGTGATAGGGCTGCGGGGAAAGCAGCATGGGGGGGTGGTAAGTTTCTATTATTCTAAGGGCTGTCGGCAAAGCAGCATGGGGCAGTGGGCTTAGACAGCCTGCCTTCAAAAATAAGTTGAAGGAAAGGCAGTGCCGAGCTCCGGGTCCCGGGAATTTTTTTCATTTGCCTGACAAAATCGCTTGTGGGTTAATCGGTAAATATTCCTTGTATAAAAGTAGTAATCACTTTATGCCGTGTTTGTTGTCTTAACTTAAATTAAGACTATGCAATGTGCACGGATTGTTATGAAAATATGTAGGAATTTACTTTTGGATCCCAAACAAGTTAATATGCAAACGATTTCTCCCGGTAAACTATAATACATATATCAGTCGTTAGTTTTTAAATGGCTTCTCCAAAAAACCATTTTTGAGTAAGTGTGGCCGTCGTTTTATTTGAGAGAGAGAGGAAGGCGTGGTAGAGATAGAGTGTTAGAGTCCGTCATTGGCTGTTGCCCTAAGAGATGTGTTTCATGGATAGGGGAGCTTTTAGAACTCGAAAACAAAAATGCGTATGTGTTAGACGTGTGTGTTTGATTCTATTTCAAGAAATTGCTCTTGATTGGTCAGCTTTCCGCTCCACCTTGATAAGTTGGCCAATGAGAGCCGAGAAAAGTGATCTCCTCTTCCCAAAAACATTTTCGTTGGTGGGCTAATGCAGTCTTGCAAGTTCTGTGTATAATTGCATTATTTGTATTTTATTTCTTTACGGTTTTTTTTTAATTTTGTTAGATGACAATGGCGATTTAATCTCCTAACATTTACTTAGCTTAATCCTTGAGATTTAAAACTGCTTTTTCGATACTAGATAGCAATGATGGGACCTAAATGAGAGGAATATAAAGCTTACTCTTACATGGTTTGATTAATATTAAGCTTGGGAATATATTTTTTTTTTATTGATGTAAAATATGTATTATGTTAAAGAGTAGGTACCAGTAAATGCAATTTGCACTTCTATTTCTAATATACGTGACGCACTTCTAAAGTAATAACCCGTAAAACCGAAGCATTAAAAGTAAATGAACATAATTTCGTAGGTAGATAATTTCAATATTATATTTCATTATACAGCTTCAGTTTCTTTAATAGCCTGAGGATTTCAATGGAATTTTTTTACATTAACGAGTGTAAATGAGACAATTATCCGCGGAAATGCTCCCTGTTTTTTTTTAGTACTGTGTTAACATGTATTTAATATTCAGAATTGTAAGTGACGTTGATGAGTAAACTTTTGCCTTCTTCCCGCGAAATATCACTTACGAATTAGTGGTTAGTCCTTTTCTTTATTTAATTTTTTCATATAATAGTGACTGCCCAAGATGAGCAGCATGCAATTTATTTACTTAGTGCTACATCCCTATCCCAAACCTGTTCCCTTTTATTTTTGAAAGGGTTTGAATTATTTTTAATAATGTTGGGGCCATCGGTGATGCAATTTTACCTCAGATTCGTGCCGGCGCGGGTTTAGTAGCGCTGTGCGGTTGTTTGTTACCAGCCTCGTAATCAGAGAAGGCAGTTGCGTATCAGTCGGGAATGAGCGTTCGTCGGGGGTGGTTGTGCCGGGCTCCGTATCCCGGGAATCTTTTTCAGTTTAGTAGCGCGAAGGGTTGGCAGTTCGTCCGCTGCCAAGTAGGTGATAGGGCTGCGGGGAAAGCAGCATGGGGGGGTGGTAAGTTTCTATTATTCTAAGGGCTGTCGGCAAAGCAGCATGGGGCAGTGGGGCAGGTTCTGTCGTGCTCCGGGTGCCGCGGATTTAATACGTGTTTTTAATTAATTTTTTTTTTAAAGACTTAGATTTTGTTAGCGATGAGGTTAATTTATTTAGTGGAAATCTTCTGTCCGTAGAGTTCCTGTAGGAGTTTTGTTCGGTAGTGTCGTTTGTGTGGCGTAATCACTCGTGGAGTTTTCAGCTATGAAGCCTTCGATGTTATCCTAGCTGACCGCCAAAGCGGATGACAGCCTCGTAATCAGAGAAGGCACTTGCGTATCAGTCGGCAATGAGCGTTCGTCGGGGGAGGTTGTGCCGAGCTCCGCGTCCCGGCAATTTTTTTCTTTTTAGTATCGCGAAGGGTTGGCAGTTCGTCCGCTGCCAAGTAGGTGATAGGGCTGCGGGGAAAGCAGCATGGGGGGGTGGTAAGTTTCTATTATTCTAAGGGCTGTCGGCAAAGCAGCATGGGGCAGTGGGCTTAGACAGCCTGCCTTCAAAAATAAGTTGAAGGAAAGGCAGTGCCGAGCTCCGGGTCCCGGGAATTTTTTTCATTTGCCTGACAAAATCGCTTGTGGGTTAATCGGTAAATATTCCTTGTATAAAAGTAGTAATCACTTTATGCCGTGTTTGTTGTCTTAACTTAAATTAAGACTATGCAATGTGCACGGATTGTTATGAAAATATGTAGGAATTTACTTTTGGATCCCAAACAAGTTAATATGCAAACGATTTCTCCCGGTAAACTATAATACATATATCAGTCGTTAGTTTTTAAATGGCTTCTCCAAAAAACCATTTTTGAGTAAGTGTGGCCGTCGTTTTATTTGAGAGAGAGAGGAAGGCGTGGTAGAGATAGAGTGTTAGAGTCCGTCATTGGCTGTTGCCCTAAGAGATGTGTTTCATGGATAGGGGAGCTTTTAGAACTCGAAAACAAAAATGCGTATGTGTTAGACGTGTGTGTTTGATTCTATTTCAAGAAATTGCTCTTGATTGGTCAGCTTTCCGCTCCACCTTGATAAGTTGGCCAATGAGAGCCGAGAAAAGTGATCTCCTCTTCCCAAAAACATTTTCGTTGGTGGGCTAATGCAGTCTTGCAAGTTCTGTGTATAATTGCATTATTTGTATTTTATTTCTTTACGGTTTTTTTTTAATTTTGTTAGATGACAATGGCGATTTAATCTCCTAACATTTACTTAGCTTAATCCTTGAGATTTAAAACTGCTTTTTCGATACTAGATAGCAATGATGGGACCTAAATGAGAGGAATATAAAGCTTACTCTTACATGGTTTGATTAATATTAAGCTTGGGAATATATTTTTTTTTTATTGATGTAAAATATGTATTATGTTAAAGAGTAGGTACCAGTAAATGCAATTTGCACTTCTATTTCTAATATACGTGACGCACTTCTAAAGTAATAACCCGTAAAACCGAAGCATTAAAAGTAAATGAACATAATTTCGTAGGTAGATAATTTCAATATTATATTTCATTATACAGCTTCAGTTTCTTTAATAGCCTGAGGATTTCAATGGAATTTTTTTACATTAACGAGTGTAAATGAGACAATTATCCGCGGAAATGCTCCCTGTTTTTTTTTAGTACTGTGTTAACATGTATTTAATATTCAGAATTGTAAGTGACGTTGATGAGTAAACTTTTGCCTTCTTCCCGCGAAATATCACTTACGAATTAGTGGTTAGTCCTTTTCTTTATTTAATTTTTTCATATAATAGTGACTGCCCAAGATGAGCAGCATGCAATTTATTTACTTAGTGCTACATCCCTATCCCAAACCTGTTCCCTTTTATTTTTGAAAGGGTTTGAATTATTTTTAATAATGTTGGGGCCATCGGTGATGCAATTTTACCTCAGATTCGTGCCGGCGCGGGTTTAGTAGCGCTGTGCGGTTGTTTGTTACCAGCCTCGTAATCAGAGAAGGCAGTTGCGTATCAGTCGGGAATGAGCGTTCGTCGGGGGTGGTTGTGCCGGGCTCCGTATCCCGGGAATCTTTTTCAGTTTAGTAGCGCGAAGGGTTGGCAGTTCGTCCGCTGCCAAGTAGGTGATAGGGCTGCGGGGAAAGCAGCATGGGGGGGTGGTAAGTTTCTATTATTCTAAGGGCTGTCGGCAAAGCAGCATGGGGCAGTGGGGCAGGTTCTGTCGTGCTCCGGGTGCCGCGGATTTAATACGTGTTGTTAATTAATTTTTTTTTTTAAAGACTTAGATTTTGTTAGCGATAAAGTTAATTTATTTAGTTGAAATTTTCTGTCCGTGGGGTATCTGTAGAAGTTTTGTTTGAGCGTTCGTCGGAGGAGGTTGTGCCGAGCTCCGGGTCCCGGGAATTTTTTTCATTTTAGTAGCGCGAAGGGTTGGCAGTTCGTCCGCTGCCAAGTAGGTGATAGGGCTGCGGGGAAAGCAGCATGGGGGGGGTGGTAAGTTTCTATTATTCTAAGGGCTGTCGGCAAAGCAGCATGGGGCAGTGGGGCAGGTTCTGTCGTGCTCCGGGTGCCGCGGATTTAATACGTGTTTTTAATTAATTTTTTTTTTAAAGACTTAGATTTTGTTAGCGATGAGGTTAATTTATTTAGTGGAAATCTTCTGTCCGTAGAGTACCTGTAGGAGTTTTGTTCGGTAGTGTCGTTTGTGTGGCTTAATCACTCGTGGAGTTTTCAGCTATGAAGCCTTCGATGTTATCCTAGCTGACCGCCAAAGCGGATGACAGCCTCGTAATCAGAGAAGGCACTTGCGTATCAGTCGGCAATGAGCGTTCGTCGGGGGAGGTTGTGCCGAGCTCCGCGTCCCGGCAATTTTTTTCTTTTTAGTATCGCGAAGGGTTGGCAGTTCGTCCGCTGCCAAGTAGGTGATAGGGCTGCGGGGAAAGCAGCATGGGGGGGTGGTAAGTTTCTATTATTCTAAGGGCTGTCGGCAAAGCAGCATGGGGCAGTGGGCTTAGACAGCCTGCCTTCAAAAATAAGTTGAAGGAAAGGCAGTGCCGAGCTCCGGGTCCCGGGAATTTTTTTCATTTGCCTGACAAAATCGCTTGTGGGTTAATCGGTAAATATTCCTTGTATAAAAGTAGTAATCACTTTATGCCGTGTTTGTTGTCTTAACTTAAATTAAGACTATGCAATGTGCACGGATTGTTATGAAAATATGTAGGAATTTACTTTTGGATCCCAAACAAGTTAATATGCAAACGATTTCTCCCGGTAAACTATAATACATATATCAGTCGTTAGTTTTTAAATGGCTTCTCCAAAAAACCATTTTTGAGTAAGTGTGGCCGTCGTTTTATTTGAGAGAGAGAGGAAGGCGTGGTAGAGATAGAGTGTTAGAGTCCGTCATTGGCTGTTGCCCTAAGAGATGTGTTTCATGGATAGGGGAGCTTTTAGAACTCGAAAACAAAAATGCGTATGTGTTAGACGTGTGTGTTTGATTCTATTTCAAGAAATTGCTCTTGATTGGTCAGCTTTCCGCTCCACCTTGATAAGTTGGCCAATGAGAGCCGAGAAAAGTGATCTCCTCTTCCCAAAAACATTTTCGTTGGTGGGCTAATGCAGTCTTGCAAGTTCTGTGTATAATTGCATTATTTGTATTTTATTTCTTTACGGTTTTTTTTTAATTTTGTTAGATGACAATGGCGATTTAATCTCCTAACATTTACTTAGCTTAATCCTTGAGATTTAAAACTGCTTTTTCGATACTAGATAGCAATGATGGGACCTAAATGAGAGGAATATAAAGCTTACTCTTACATGGTTTGATTAATATTAAGCTTGGGAATATATTTTTTTTTTATTGATGTAAAATATGTATTATGTTAAAGAGTAGGTACCAGTAAATGCAATTTGCACTTCTATTTCTAATATACGTGACGCACTTCTAAAGTAATAACCCGTAAAACCGAAGCATTAAAAGTAAATGAACATAATTTCGTAGGTAGATAATTTCAATATTATATTTCATTATACAGCTTCAGTTTCTTTAATAGCCTGAGGATTTCAATGGAATTTTTTTACATTAACGAGTGTAAATGAGACAATTATCCGCGGAAATGCTCCCTGTTTTTTTTTAGTACTGTGTTAACATGTATTTAATATTCAGAATTGTAAGTGACGTTGATGAGTAAACTTTTGCCTTCTTCCCGCGAAATATCACTTACGAATTAGTGGTTAGTCCTTTTCTTTATTTAATTTTTTCATATAATAGTGACTGCCCAAGATGAGCAGCATGCAATTTATTTACTTAGTGCTACATCCCTATCCCAAACCTGTTCCCTTTTATTTTTGAAAGGGTTTGAATTATTTTTAATAATGTTGGGGCCATCGGTGATGCAATTTTACCTCAGATTCGTGCCGGCGCGGGTTTAGTAGCGCTGTGCGGTTGTTTGTTACCAGCCTCGTAATCAGAGAAGGCAGTTGCGTATCAGTCGGGAATGAGCGTTCGTCGGGGGTGGTTGTGCCGGGCTCCGTATCCCGGGAATCTTTTTCAGTTTAGTAGCGCGAAGGGTTGGCAGTTCGTCCGCTGCCAAGTAGGTGATAGGGCTGCGGGGAAAGCAGCATGGGGGGGTGGTAAGTTTCTATTATTCTAAGGGCTGTCGGCAAAGCAGCATGGGGCAGTGGGGCAGGTTCTGTCGTGCTCCGGGTGCCGCGGATTTAATACGTGTTTTTAATTAATTTTTTTTTTTAAAGACTTAGATTTTGTTAGCGATAAAGTTAATTTATTTAGTTGAAATTTTCTGTCCGTGGGGTATCTGTAGAAGTTTTGTTTGAGCGTTCGTCGGAGGAGGTTGTGCCGAGCTCCGGGTCCCGGGAATTTTTTTCATTTTAGTAGCGCGAAGGGTTGGCAGTTCGTCCGCTGCCAAGTAGGTGATAGGGCTGCGGGGAAAGCAGCATGGGGGGGTGGTAAGTTTCTATTATTCTAAGGGCTGTCGGCAAAGCAGCATGGGGCAGTGGGGCAGGTTCTGTCGTGCTCCGGGTGCCGCGGATTTAATACGTGTTTTTAATTAATTTTTTTTTTAAAGACTTAGATTTTGTTAGCGATGAGGTTAATTTATTTAGTGGAAATCTTCTGTCCGTAGAGTACCTGTAGGAGTTTTGTTCGGTAGTGTCGTTTGTGTGGCTTAATCACTCGTGGAGTTTTCAGCTATGAAGCCTTCGATGTTATCCTAGCTGACCGCCAAAGCGGATGACAGCCTCGTAATCAGAGAAGGCACTTGCGTATCAGTCGGCAATGAGCGTTCGTCGGGGGAGGTTGTGCCGAGCTCCGCGTCCCGGCAATTTTTTTCTTTTTAGTATCGCGAAGGGTTGGCAGTTCGTCCGCTGCCAAGTAGGTGATAGGGCTGCGGGGAAAGCAGCATGGGGGGGTGGTAAGTTTCTATTATTCTAAGGGCTGTCGGCAAAGCAGCATGGGGCAGTGGGCTTAGACAGCCTGCCTTCAAAAATAAGTTGAAGGAAAGGCAGTGCCGAGCTCCGGGTCCCGGGAATTTTTTTCATTTGCCTGACAAAATCGCTTGTGGGTTAATCGGTAAATATTCCTTGTATAAAAGTAGTAATCACTTTATGCCGTGTTTGTTGTCTTAACTTAAATTAAGACTATGCAATGTGCACGGATTGTTATGAAAATATGTAGGAATTTACTTTTGGATCCCAAACAAGTTAATATGCAAACGATTTCTCCCGGTAAACTATAATACATATATCAGTCGTTAGTTTTTAAATGGCTTCTCCAAAAAACCATTTTTGAGTAAGTGTGGCCGTCGTTTTATTTGAGAGAGAGAGGAAGGCGTGGTAGAGATAGAGTGTTAGAGTCCGTCATTGGCTGTTGCCCTAAGAGATGTGTTTCATGGATAGGGGAGCTTTTAGAACTCGAAAACAAAAATGCGTATGTGTTAGACGTGTGTGTTTGATTCTATTTCAAGAAATTGCTCTTGATTGGTCAGCTTTCCGCTCCACCTTGATAAGTTGGCCAATGAGAGCCGAGAAAAGTGATCTCCTCTTCCCAAAAACATTTTCGTTGGTGGGCTAATGCAGTCTTGCAAGTTCTGTGTATAATTGCATTATTTGTATTTTATTTCTTTACGGTTTTTTTTTAATTTTGTTAGATGACAATGGCGATTTAATCTCCTAACATTTACTTAGCTTAATCCTTGAGATTTAAAACTGCTTTTTCGATACTAGATAGCAATGATGGGACCTAAATGAGAGGAATATAAAGCTTACTCTTACATGGTTTGATTAATATTAAGCTTGGGAATATATTTTTTTTTTATTGATGTAAAATATGTATTATGTTAAAGAGTAGGTACCAGTAAATGCAATTTGCACTTCTATTTCTAATATACGTGACGCACTTCTAAAGTAATAACCCGTAAAACCGAAGCATTAAAAGTAAATGAACATAATTTCGTAGGTAGATAATTTCAATATTATATTTCATTATACAGCTTCAGTTTCTTTAATAGCCTGAGGATTTCAATGGAATTTTTTTACATTAACGAGTGTAAATGAGACAATTATCCGCGGAAATGCTCCCTGTTTTTTTTTAGTACTGTGTTAACATGTATTTAATATTCAGAATTGTAAGTGACGTTGATGAGTAAACTTTTGTCTTCTTCCCGCGAAATATCACTTACGAATTAGTGGTTAGTCCTTTTCTTTATTTAATTTTTTCATATAATAGTGACTGCCCAAGATGAGCAGCATGCAATTTATTTACTTAGTGCTACATCCCTATCCCAAACCTGTTCCCTTTTATTTTTGAAAGGGTTTGAATTATTTTTAATAATGTTGGGGCCATCGGTGATGCAATTTTACCTCAGATTCGTGCCGGCGCGGGTTTAGTAGCGCTGTGCGGTTGTTTGTTACCAGCCTCGTAATCAGAGAAGGCAGTTGCTTATCAGTCGGGAATGAGCGTTCGTCGGGGGTGGTTGTGCCGGGCTCCGTATCCCGGGAATCTTTTTCAGTTTAGTAGCGCGAAGGGTTGGCAGTTCGTCCGCTGCCAAGTAGGTGATAGGGCTGCGGGGAAAGCAGCATGGGGGGGTGGTAAGTTTCTATTATTCTAAGGGCTGTCGGCAAAGCAGCATGGGGCAGTGGGGCAGGTTCTGTCGTGCTCCGGGTGCCGCGGATTTAATACGTGTTTTTAATTAATTTTTTTTTTTAAAGACTTAGATTTTGTTAGCGATAAAGTTAATTTATTTAGTTGAAATTTTCTGTCCGTGGGGTATCTGTAGAAGTTTTGTTTGAGCGTTCGTCGGAGGAGGTTGTGCCGAGCTCCGGGTCCCGGGAATTTTTTTCATTTTAGTAGCGCGAAGGGTTGGCAGTTCGTCCGCTGCCAAGTAGGTGATAGGGCTGCGGGGAAAGCAGCATGGGGGGGTGGTAAGTTTCTATTATTCTAAGGGCTGTCGGCAAAGCAGCATGGGGCAGTGGGGCAGGTTCTGTCGTGCTCCGGGTGCCGCGGATTTAATACGTGTTTTTAATTAATTTTTTTTTTAAAGACTTAGATTTTGTTAGCGATGAGGTTAATTTATTTAGTGGAAATCTTCTGTCCGTAGAGTACCTGTAGGAGTTTTGTTCGGTAGTGTCGTTTGTGTGGCTTAATCACTCGTGGAGTTTTCAGCTATGAAGCCTTCGATGTTATCCTAGCTGACCGCCAAAGCGGATGACAGCCTCGTAATCAGAGAAGGCACTTGCGTATCAGTCGGCAATGAGCGTTCGTCGGGGGAGGTTGTGCCGAGCTCCGCGTCCCGGCAATTTTTTTCTTTTTAGTATCGCGAAGGGTTGGCAGTTCGTCCGCTGCCAAGTAGGTGATAGGGCTGCGGGGAAAGCAGCATGGGGGGGTGGTAAGTTTCTATTATTCTAAGGGCTGTCGGCAAAGCAGCATGGGGCAGTGGGCTTAGACAGCCTGCCTTCAAAAATAAGTTGAAGGAAAGGCAGTGCCGAGCTCCGGGTCCCGGGAATTTTTTTCATTTGCCTGACAAAATCGCTTGTGGGTTAATCGGTAAATATTCCTTGTATAAAAGTAGTAATCACTTTATGCCGTGTTTGTTGTCTTAACTTAAATTAAGACTATGCAATGTGCACGGATTGTTATGAAAATATGTAGGAATTTACTTTTGGATCCCAAACAAGTTAATATGCAAACGATTTCTCCCGGTAAACTATAATACATATATCAGTCGTTAGTTTTTAAATGGCTTCTCCAAAAAACCATTTTTGAGTAAGTGTGGCCGTCGTTTTATTTGAGAGAGAGAGGAAGGCGTGGTAGAGATAGAGTGTTAGAGTCCGTCATTGGCTGTTGCCCTAAGAGATGTGTTTCATGGATAGGGGAGCTTTTAGAACTCGAAAACAAAAATGCGTATGTGTTAGACGTGTGTGTTTGATTCTATTTCAAGAAATTGCTCTTGATTGGTCAGCTTTCCGCTCCACCTTGATAAGTTGGCCAATGAGAGCCGAGAAAAGTGATCTCCTCTTCCCAAAAACATTTTCGTTGGTGGGCTAATGCAGTCTTGCAAGTTCTGTGTATAATTGCATTATTTGTATTTTATTTCTTTACGGTTTTTTTTTAATTTTGTTAGATGACAATGGCGATTTAATCTCCTAACATTTACTTAGCTTAATCCTTGAGATTTAAAACTGCTTTTTCGATACTAGATAGCAATGATGGGACCTAAATGAGAGGAATATAAAGCTTACTCTTACATGGTTTGATTAATATTAAGCTTGGGAATATATTTTTTTTTTATTGATGTAAAATATGTATTATGTTAAAGAGTAGGTACCAGTAAATGCAATTTGCACTTCTATTTCTAATATACGTGACGCACTTCTAAAGTAATAACCCGTAAAACCGAAGCATTAAAAGTAAATGAACATAATTTCGTAGGTAGATAATTTCAATATTATATTTCATTATACAGCTTCAGTTTCTTTAATAGCCTGAGGATTTCAATGGAATTTTTTTACATTAACGAGTGTAAATGAGACAATTATCCGCGGAAATGCTCCCTGTTTTTTTTTAGTACTGTGTTAACATGTATTTAATATTCAGAATTGTAAGTGACGTTGATGAGTAAACTTTTGCCTTCTTCCCGCGAAATATCACTTACGAATTAGTGGTTAGTCCTTTTCTTTATTTAATTTTTTCATATAATAGTGACTGCCCAAGATGAGCAGCATGCAATTTATTTACTTAGTGCTACATCCCTATCCCAAACCTGTTCCCTTTTATTTTTGAAAGGGTTTGAATTATTTTTAATAATGTTGGGGCCATCGGTGATGCAATTTTACCTCAGATTCGTGCCGGCGCGGGTTTAGTAGCGCTGTGCGGTTGTTTGTTACCAGCCTCGTAATCAGAGAAGGCAGTTGCGTATCAGTCGGGAATGAGCGTTCGTCGGGGGTGGTTGTGCCGGGCTCCGTATCCCGGGAATCTTTTTCAGTTTAGTAGCGCGAAGGGTTGGCAGTTCGTCCGCTGCCAAGTAGGTGATAGGGCTGCGGGGAAAGCAGCATGGGGGGGTGGTAAGTTTCTATTATTCTAAGGGCTGTCGGCAAAGCAGCATGGGGCAGTGGGGCAGGTTCTGTCGTGCTCCGGGTGCCGCGGATTTAATACGTGTTTTTAATTAATTTTTTTTTTAAAGACTTAGATTTTGTTAGCGATGAGGTTAATTTATTTAGTGGAAATCTTCTGTCCGTAGAGTTCCTGTAGGAGTTTTGTTCGGTAGTGTCGTTTGTGTGGCGTAATCACTCGTGGAGTTTTCAGCTATGAAGCCTTCGATGTTATCCTAGCTGACCGCCAAAGCGGATGACAGCCTCGTAATCAGAGAAGGCACTTGCGTATCAGTCGGCAATGAGCGTTCGTCGGGGGAGGTTGTGCCGAGCTCCGCGTCCCGGCAATTTTTTTCTTTTTAGTATCGCGAAGGGTTGGCAGTTCGTCCGCTGCCAAGTAGGTGATAGGGCTGCGGGGAAAGCAGCATGGGGGGGTGGTAAGTTTCTATTATTCTAAGGGCTGTCGGCAAAGCAGCATGGGGCAGTGGGCTTAGACAGCCTGCCTTCAAAAATAAGTTGAAGGAAAGGCAGTGCCGAGCTCCGGGTCCCGGGAATTTTTTTCATTTGCCTGACAAAATCGCTTGTGGGTTAATCGGTAAATATTCCTTGTATAAAAGTAGTAATCACTTTATGCCGTGTTTGTTGTCTTAACTTAAATTAAGACTATGCAATGTGCACGGATTGTTATGAAAATATGTAGGAATTTACTTTTGGATCCCAAACAAGTTAATATGCAAACGATTTCTCCCGGTAAACTATAATACATATATCAGTCGTTAGTTTTTAAATGGCTTCTCCAAAAAACCATTTTTGAGTAAGTGTGGCCGTCGTTTTATTTGAGAGAGAGAGGAAGGCGTGGTAGAGATAGAGTGTTAGAGTCCGTCATTGGCTGTTGCCCTAAGAGATGTGTTTCATGGATAGGGGAGCTTTTAGAACTCGAAAACAAAAATGCGTATGTGTTAGACGTGTGTGTTTGATTCTATTTCAAGAAATTGCTCTTGATTGGTCAGCTTTCCGCTCCACCTTGATAAGTTGGCCAATGAGAGCCGAGAAAAGTGATCTCCTCTTCCCAAAAACATTTTCGTTGGTGGGCTAATGCAGTCTTGCAAGTTCTGTGTATAATTGCATTATTTGTATTTTATTTCTTTACGGTTTTTTTTTAATTTTGTTAGATGACAATGGCGATTTAATCTCCTAACATTTACTTAGCTTAATCCTTGAGATTTAAAACTGCTTTTTCGATACTAGATAGCAATGATGGGACCTAAATGAGAGGAATATAAAGCTTACTCTTACATGGTTTGATTAATATTAAGCTTGGGAATATATTTTTTTTTTATTGATGTAAAATATGTATTATGTTAAAGAGTAGGTACCAGTAAATGCAATTTGCACTTCTATTTCTAATATACGTGACGCACTTCTAAAGTAATAACCCGTAAAACCGAAGCATTAAAAGTAAATGAACATAATTTCGTAGGTAGATAATTTCAATATTATATTTCATTATACAGCTTCAGTTTCTTTAATAGCCTGAGGATTTCAATGGAATTTTTTTACATTAACGAGTGTAAATGAGACAATTATCCGCGGAAATGCTCCCTGTTTTTTTTTAGTACTGTGTTAACATGTATTTAATATTCAGAATTGTAAGTGACGTTGATGAGTAAACTTTTGCCTTCTTCCCGCGAAATATCACTTACGAATTAGTGGTTAGTCCTTTTCTTTATTTAATTTTTTCATATAATAGTGACTGCCCAAGATGAGCAGCATGCAATTTATTTACTTAGTGCTACATCCCTATCCCAAACCTGTTCCCTTTTATTTTTGAAAGGGTTTGAATTATTTTTAATAATGTTGGGGCCATCGGTGATGCAATTTTACCTCAGATTCGTGCCGGCGCGGGTTTAGTAGCGCTGTGCGGTTGTTTGTTACCAGCCTCGTAATCAGAGAAGGCAGTTGCGTATCAGTCGGGAATGAGCGTTCGTCGGGGGTGGTTGTGCCGGGCTCCGTATCCCGGGAATCTTTTTCAGTTTAGTAGCGCGAAGGGTTGGCAGTTCGTCCGCTGCCAAGTAGGTGATAGGGCTGCGGGGAAAGCAGCATGGGGGGGTGGTAAGTTTCTATTATTCTAAGGGCTGTCGGCAAAGCAGCATGGGGCAGTGGGGCAGGTTCTGTCGTGCTCCGGGTGCCGCGGATTTAATACGTGTTTTTAATTAATTTTTTTTTTTAAAGACTTAGATTTTGTTAGCGATAAAGTTAATTTATTTAGTTGAAATTTTCTGTCCGTGGGGTATCTGTAGAAGTTTTGTTTGAGCGTTCGTCGGAGGAGGTTGTGCCGAGCTCCGGGTCCCGGGAATTTTTTTCATTTTAGTAGCGCGAAGGGTTGGCAGTTCGTCCGCTGCCAAGTAGGTGATAGGGCTGCGGGGAAAGCAGCATGGGGGGGTGGTAAGTTTCTATTATTCTAAGGGCTGTCGGCAAAGCAGCATGGGGCAGTGGGGCAGGTTCTGTCGTGCTCCGGGTGCCGCGGATTTAATACGTGTTTTTAATTAATTTTTTTTTTAAAGACTTAGATTTTGTTAGCGATGAGGTTAATTTATTTAGTGGAAATCTTCTGTCCGTAGAGTACCTGTAGGAGTTTTGTTCGGTAGTGTCGTTTGTGTGGCTTAATCACTCGTGGAGTTTTCAGCTATGAAGCCTTCGATGTTATCCTAGCTGACCGCCAAAGCGGATGACAGCCTCGTAATCAGAGAAGGCACTTGCGTATCAGTCGGCAATGAGCGTTCGTCGGGGGAGGTTGTGCCGAGCTCCGCGTCCCGGCAATTTTTTTCTTTTTAGTATCGCGAAGGGTTGGCAGTTCGTCCGCTGCCAAGTAGGTGATAGGGCTGCGGGGAAAGCAGCATGGGGGGGTGGTAAGTTTCTATTATTCTAAGGGCTGTCGGCAAAGCAGCATGGGGCAGTGGGCTTAGACAGCCTGCCTTCAAAAATAAGTTGAAGGAAAGGCAGTGCCGAGCTCCGGGTCCCGGGAATTTTTTTCATTTGCCTGACAAAATCGCTTGTGGGTTAATCGGTAAATATTCCTTGTATAAAAGTAGTAATCACTTTATGCCGTGTTTGTTGTCTTAACTTAAATTAAGACTATGCAATGTGCACGGATTGTTATGAAAATATGTAGGAATTTACTTTTGGATCCCAAACAAGTTAATATGCAAACGATTTCTCCCGGTAAACTATAATACATATATCAGTCGTTAGTTTTTAAATGGCTTCTCCAAAAAACCATTTTTGAGTAAGTGTGGCCGTCGTTTTATTTGAGAGAGAGAGGAAGGCGTGGTAGAGATAGAGTGTTAGAGTCCGTCATTGGCTGTTGCCCTAAGAGATGTGTTTCATGGATAGGGGAGCTTTTAGAACTCGAAAACAAAAATGCGTATGTGTTAGACGTGTGTGTTTGATTCTATTTCAAGAAATTGCTCTTGATTGGTCAGCTTTCCGCTCCACCTTGATAAGTTGGCCAATGAGAGCCGAGAAAAGTGATCTCCTCTTCCCAAAAACATTTTCGTTGGTGGGCTAATGCAGTCTTGCAAGTTCTGTGTATAATTGCATTATTTGTATTTTATTTCTTTACGGTTTTTTTTTAATTTTGTTAGATGACAATGGCGATTTAATCTCCTAACATTTACTTAGCTTAATCCTTGAGATTTAAAACTGCTTTTTCGATACTAGATAGCAATGATGGGACCTAAATGAGAGGAATATAAAGCTTACTCTTACATGGTTTGATTAATATTAAGCTTGGGAATATATTTTTTTTTTATTGATGTAAAATATGTATTATGTTAAAGAGTAGGTACCAGTAAATGCAATTTGCACTTCTATTTCTAATATACGTGACGCACTTCTAAAGTAATAACCCGTAAAACCGAAGCATTAAAAGTAAATGAACATAATTTCGTAGGTAGATAATTTCAATATTATATTTCATTATACAGCTTCAGTTTCTTTAATAGCCTGAGGATTTCAATGGAATTTTTTTACATTAACGAGTGTAAATGAGACAATTATCCGCGGAAATGCTCCCTGTTTTTTTTTAGTACTGTGTTAACATGTATTTAATATTCAGAATTGTAAGTGACGTTGATGAGTAAACTTTTGCCTTCTTCCCGCGAAATATCACTTACGAATTAGTGGTTAGTCCTTTT